>JBCJKH010021960.1:0-16660 GCA_039877255.1 Loriculus beryllinus
AAGCTGTGGCTGCCCCATCCCTGGCAGTGTTCAAGGCCAGGTTGGACACAGGGGCTTGGAGCAACCTGCTCTAGTGTAAAGTGTCCCTGCCGGTGGCAGGGGCTTGGAACAGCATGAGCTTTAAGGTCCTTTCCAACCCAAACCAGCCTGGGATTCTAAGTATCCAATAGCTTTTCCTAGACTAATTGAAGGAATACAAGAATTCTGCATGACAAAAGCAGGCCTTACTGCTGATTCCAGTGGTTTTCCATGAACTTCAGCTGCTTGGAATCTGGGTTTTATTAAAAGCACTTGTTCCACTTGCTGTTTTCCTGTATTCACAATAAGAATGTAACACAAGGAGAATAAATAAAGGGAATAGTTCAAAAAGGGGCAGATCAATAGTGAAAGCTCATATTAGCACATGATGACAGCAAGCCACCAAATCCTAGTATCAGCCTTCATGGTTGGCATTGTTCTTTTAGAATTACTTTTCTTAACCAGTTATTAAAAGTTATTAATAACTGTGGTTATTTTTTTCAATATAATCAAAATCCTGAACTCTTAGGGAAGAAAAGTTTCACATGGAGTTCTGCATTTGTATATGAAAGTTCCTTTTTGTCATAGATTTTGAATGTGCACGAATGGAAGGAAAAGTTACTTTCTCTCTTCAGGTTCTGTAGACAGAAAATTACTTTTGAAACATCTGTTGAATTTTATTCCAATTTTCACACCCTTTATGAAAACTCTCCACAAACTGATGAATAATGAACATCTTTCTTTACAGTTAGCTTAGAAAGACCCTTGAATGCTCTAGAGAAAGAATTAATTCTCTTTCTTTTATAAATCCCAGTTTCTGACACAACCCCTCTACTTCCACCTATGCTAGTTTGTCAGCACAGATTTCATTCTGTATTTTCACTGGAGAACTGGAATAGATTTTTATTTTCTAAGCAAAACCAACTTAATGCTCTGTTTCCTGTACAAGACGGACCAGCTCTGAAACAGCCTTGCAAAACAGCTTCAATCTAACTCAGTTTATCGCAGTTGCAGATGCATCACTTCTCAAAGGGGACATTTCCCTCCCATTGACTGTCAGGCAGCCGCGCCCTTGGAGCGGAGTGCCTCCATCCCGCCGGCTGTCCCTGAGCGCTGCCCGCTCCAGCCGCAGCCCTTCAGGCGGCTATCGAGGGAAATAAGCGTAGGGCAGGCTTGCTCCGCCCGTGCTGCCGCCGAGCCCCGGCCGGCCGCTGGCGCTTGAGCTCCGGGGAGGGCAATGCAGGCGGAGCAGAGCGGGGCTGGCAGGAGGAGTTCCGGCCGTGCCACCGCCCGGCGCTCTGCTCTGCGCTAACGAGCGTGGCCCCGTTGCTCCCCCGGTCCCTCCCGCGGTCTCGCAGCCCAGCCCAGCCCGGCGGGCCTGAGCATGGAGCGGCACGGGGGCCCGCAGCAGGTGAGCGCAGCGCTGCGGCCGCCCCCGGGGCAGCAGCGGGGCCGCTGCGCTTGTCGCTAAGGGCGAGCTGCGCCACTGGTCGATGTTCGGCCTTTTAAGTGCTCGATCACAAATCTCAGCCGTTTGAAACCTGACTTTAACTTCACAGGAAGTCTGGGGTTTTTTCTTTCTTTCTTCCTTTCATTTTTAGGATACTGGAGATGGCGTTTCTGAGCTGAGGGAGTGGAGACCAGTGGTTTACAGAAAGTGTACGGACACTGTGTGGTTGCTCCTCTTCTTTCTTTACTGGGCTGGTTTGGTAAGCATGCTCTTTTTCTGGAAGACAAATCAGCTCTGAAGTTAGTGGGGTTCTGCACAGTGGTGTATTAATGCTACACTGAAATTCCCATGGGCACAGGTGTTAGGGTCCCAGGACTGCACTGGGGTACAACCGACTACTGTGGTGGTGCAGGGCTTTATTGCAGGGTCTGCTACACGCATTTTTAAGTTCTGCCCATATGTTTTGGGTGCCAGTGTCTACACAGGGCTGAGTTATTTAGAATTCACTGTTCTGTAAATTGGTCCAGGATTTGACAGGGCTGTTATTTGTACTTATTCATTATAGCCTTGTTATCTTGCAGCACGTGTCTGATACTACATCAAGTCACTGTCTGTCCTGTACTTGGAACAGCAGGCAACTTTTGGAAAGAGTCTTTGACTTCCTTAAGTATGAATGCTTTGTCTGAGGCTACTCAGGATTCTCACAAATGTGCCAGTAATCAGTTTTCAATTCGAGTCATAATAACTTTTTTAATGGAAGCTAATGCAGAAGAGCACATACACATTTGGAATGCTGCATAAGCAGAAGATGAACTTTGTGAAGAGCATTGGGCTTTTTTTTAACATGCTGTCTTATGCTTAGTGCTTTGATCAGTGGAGAGAATGGCAAAACTTAAACCTGTCAAATGGTGAGGGTTTAGGATTTTGTTTGTTTCTTTTCACTGTTCTTGTTGTTCAGTTTCTCTGCAATGGCTTATTGCATACCTGTATTTGTTTTCTTTTGTTTGATCTGGTTTTTAAAGATTAATACTTTTTTAGTGACACTGATTTGTTCACCTAGTGGAAAATTTGAAACCACATTAATAACTCTGGGAATGCAAAGCACATAGACACACCCCTCCAGCAGTCATACAGCTACAGGTGCCTATTGCTTAATCCTTATGGCTTGCATCCAGCATTCTACCATTTAAAAATCACAATTCACATGCATGTAGTATTTGCCATCCTGATGGCAATGGACCTGTAACAGCCATCTTTAGAATGACAGAATTGTCCTGAAAGCCTATTTCAGGTTGAGTTCTAATGCCAGCTCATTTCTCCTTTTTCTTCTATTTAATTATTAACAAATATTTGCTTGGCAAATAAACTGGATCTGAAAACATTTTGTTATTGTAACAGAGATCACACCCACAGGTAGTGTTCAGCTTCAGTTGTAGAGTTTCTGCAAAGTTCTCCATATTGAGACAGCATTAATGTGCACTCATCATTTAAAAACAAGTAGTATTTAACTAGTTAGACTGCAAATATATAAGTGAAAATGAGACTACAGTGGGACCTAAGGAAGCAGGTACTTCGCATTTGTGTATGAGACTCAGTTTTTGCCCAGGTCCCATCTTTAGTCATGACTGTTAAAAGCAGAATAACAGATAAAGGCTCTCAACCTCAAATGAGAAAGCAGTTGTGCTGGATCTGGTATGTGCACTCTGTTTCCAGCACAGCTGTTATTCAGCAATACCCATGCAAAGTGGTAGCGGTTAATGTGGGACTGAGAAGACATTCTGCTGCCAGCACTTGGTCATTACTCAGAGCTTAGTGTGTTGTCCTTGGTGTGTGTGAAATGTGGTTTGCACCCCATGGGACAGAGGAGACAATTCAATCACTGTGTTCTTTAAGAGCTGGAGTGCTGTAAATAACCCGTTGGATACAATTGTGCTGAGGCCTTCACCAGCTTCCCAGAAGAATTACTGCTTCTTGTCACTTGGAAGGGTTCTTTAAAAGGAGTATTTTCACCCTCACAGGACATGTGAGCAGGGTTTAAGCTGCATTCCTAGGCAAGGTGTCCTTATATTGACCAATGGTTGCTGCTGCTTGGCCAGGAGAGGTGCTTAGCTGCCCCTGGGGTATAAAGGGAGCTGATCCATTAGGGCATTGGTCTGAGAGCACAGCATCTAAAAGATCAGTAGTGTGTCACCTGAGTGCACAGCGTAGCTCTCTCCAGGTTTTTCACATGTATTAAAGAAGGAATATTCCTGAAATTTCAGGTAACCTGCATTTTAATTATACTTCATGTGTTTAAAATGTATTTCTGATTGGACGAACCAGCAGCTGCAAGGGCTCATTTCAGTAGATATATTGCCCAGGTGTGTTTTGAAGGGCACCTAAACAGTGAGCAGCAGTGGGTAGAGGCAGTGTTCAGCATTTTACTACAGCTTTCCTATAATTTTTAATCAGGACTTCTTATTTTCTTCTCCTGTGATATTCTTCTTAACTTATATACCTTCAAAAACAGATGAAAGGGAGCTCTAAAGAGGCGATAGGGCTCAACTTGTCCATCTGACTTGCTCCAGCCTTGTGCGGATGGGTGAACCTTAGATTTGACTACTTGCATCTAGAAGACCTAAATGCATATGTTAAAAGGAGCATTTATTGAGGAGCTGTTGAAGCGTGATTTCACCTAATTAAAACATATTTTAACAGATGTTTATAACTGGCTATGCTGTGATGGCTGGTGCTGCAGAAAGACTTGTGCTTGGATATGACAGTTTTGGGAACGTATGTGGTAGGAAGAACACTCCTGTAAAAGGAGCACCTCTTTCTGGACGGGACATGACTAATAAAAAGTAAGTAGACCAGATAATGTCTAAAGAAATCAAATGTTTGAGAACTTCATACGATATACATCTAGATGTCAATCATATTCATATATGTGTATATGTATATATACACATATATATAAAGGAAAAAAAAAGTGTGAAAATGCTACAAAATGGTGAGTGAAACTGAAAGGTTAAAATGTGCTACATTGTTATGCTTTACACTGCCTTCTTTTTATACTGAATCTTAAATAGGACTTAAGCCAAACCAGCAGTCATTCTATATGGCAACTTTTTGTACTTAAGGAAGTTGCATGTTGAAGTTCTCACTCATTCTGTCAACTCCCATGAACTAGTCCTTGTAGAATGGTACCCACCTTGGCAGTTACTGATCCCATTCAAGAAGGTAAAATGAAGTATAAAAAGGTAGCATGTTCTCAAATTGCTTCTTAACTTCTGACTTCCATTAAATGTGGAAAAGGAGTTTCATTTCCTCTGTAGCACTTTAAAAAGATGGATAGAAGGCTCAGAACTTAAAACTATAAAAATCAGAAAGGTGGTTTTTTTTTTTTTTTTGAAAAGAGGATCTTTTTTTCTTTCTAGGTATGTGTTCTTCCTGAATTCATGCAGCCTGGAAATGCAAAACCTCCAAATCAGTTCGCTTTCCTTGTGCGTGTCTAGTTGTCCACAAGAGCAACTCAACTCTTTGGAAGACCTCCAGAGTTTTGCAAGGAATAATGGTGTGCAACAGGGTTTATGAATATCTTAGTGTGTCTGTAGAACAGTTGAGCAACTTTCACTTTGTTATTCTTATGTTTGCTACGCTAGGGAGTAATTTCTTGCTGTTAATTTCCTGAGCAGACCATGGCAACAGAAAATAAAATGTCTTGTTTCTGCTTTATTTCAAAGCTATCATTTCTAGAAATGGTACAGCTCTCTCATGCTAATACAGTTGTTGATTAATTCCTGCACAATGCTGAGATTATGCAGCGGATAACTGGCTGCTAAGGACGAACTGCTCTGGTCTGATGGGGGCACTGGGAAGTGAACAGTGCTATTTGAGAAACTTTGCCAATTGGTTCTTTTAAATGTAGCTCAAACTGTGGTGGAAATATTAATTCCAGAGATATATAAGTGGTTTTATCCCTTTAGACGTCAGATCCCAAAGCCTGCAAGACGGATAGGATATCAAAAATAGCTATTGTGCAGAAGAGGCAGCTCGAGCTCATTCATGTCTAACATGTAAATGAAGTAACATTCGCTTAGCTACAATGAGTAACTGTAGCTATTGGGTTTAAATTGGGCGCCTAACCCTTATTCCATAGGGTATGCATAACCTACAAACCATATGAATGTGAGTGGCTATTTTTATTGATGGTCAGAATTCCACTCTTCTTTTGCTTTGTTATTATGTTTGGCAAGGATTGCTATTTAAACTGACAACATTTGTTTTCATTTCATTTTGGGGTAGTTTGCCATCATCTGATACATACAGAAAGCTTATGCAACTGTGATATTATATAACTATTTTCAGTGTAACTGAATATAATTGCATGAAATTCCGTCTCCACACTTAAACTGCTTGCACGTTTATCTGGAGGGAGAGAGAAGTATTGCATTGTGAATGGCTTGAATATATCCAGCCTTTCTTTCCCAGAAGCATTATATAATGGAGCAGAGTACCTGCTAATATTTAGCCTAGAGCCCAGAAGATGTTAAGTTTCTGGAAAGATTTATATTCTGTTCTAAACTGTGAGGGGCCTGGCTTTACTGTAGTTTTCTTCATGTTAGGTTTTTCTCTTACCTTAATGAGTAAAAGCTTACAGCTGAAGTATCCCACTGTGGAATAAACAGTGTGCCTGTTTATGTATGGAAGATCCCTAAATGGTAACTAAAGTGGAGTCTAGAAGGTGAAAGGTTCCTCAGAGGTTGCTTTAGACTTACCTAATTCACTAGTTCATTCTTTATATGCTCACTGGAATATCAGGGATAAATATGGCCTGCTAAGGGATCAAAGCAGAAATTGATAATGCTTAATGAATAATGTGTTTTTCTCTAAAGCTTTAACATATTGAGTTACCTTTCCACCTTTTCCCCCTTCCTAGGTTCTTGTCTTTGCATTTACAACCTGAACGTTTCCAATTACACGCTAAATCCAAAGGCAGCTGAGCTATGTCCCACACTGCCAGTTCCACCGAGGTGAGAATTACTGGGTACTTTCCAACACCCTGGAGTTCAAACAGCTTCTTAAGGATTGTTATTTCCTCACATTTTGTATCTGACTTAATATTGTACAGCCAGAATGGTTTTGTTTTATTTATTTTTGTACATGTCCTCATGAGTTCTCATGTGTGCCTGTGAACATGCCAGTGTCCTGTCCCACAGAATGAGCAAAGACTGCATTCCCCCATTCCTCTACCCTTTAGCTTTCCTCTCCAAATCAGGAGAAAAGCACTCCATATGAGGAGTGACTTGCACAGACTTTTGCTCTCTCCCTCAATGCCAGCGAAGAAGAGCTGTGGTCTTTGGCCTTGTTTATTATCCTGAACCCAGAAATTTCCATCAGGATCACTTCATAGCCAGCTGGCTTGAAGCACGGGTCTGTGGATGACACTGTCTTTAACATTTGGCATTTGTGAGTCAAAATCCTTAAACTCATGATTTTAAACTCCACTGTGTCATGAAAGTACAGCAAGGAACTGAAATTTCATGTTTGCAGAGCTAAGTCATCTGCTCTGAACAAGAGAAAACAGAAAAATAGATGAAGAGAGCAGGAGTACTGTTAGTACTATTGCTTACATATAGTAAGTAATATATAAACTGATATAAGATATACGTATTAGTATAGTACTATTTCTTACTGCAAGCAAACCTAGTCAGAGAAGTTCATAAGTGTTGATAGATAAACCTCTCCTTTTTAGGTATGACTCTGTCTCTGTTGTGGTGCAGCATTGCCAAAGTGGGATAAAAATATATATTCAAGAAGCTTGGCTGGCAGTGCCAAAGAATTCTGTGTGTAACTATTTGGTGGTGATAATTGTATCTTACAGTTATGGTTTGATGTTGCTTTTAGAATGCTTACATATCACAAAAACAATGCAGAGTGTTTGTGGTTTAGAATCATCTACAGCAACATAGCTTACAGTTTTGCATAAACACATGGGAGCAAAGCAGGTGAAGCCAACTAGAATGTGCATAGGAGCTACATGCTGATGGGCATTGAGATAGTAGTTTATTTTTCCCCCCAGGCTGTTCTTGAATGGATGTTCTGGTACACTGATACAGTCATGCTGCTGCTAGGAGGTTATTTTGTAGATGAAACATTAAACTACCCTGTGGAACAGACCAATGCCCAGTGCCTGCTCTGTGCAAGGTCTGCCAGGTTACAGATCACACTGGCCAACTCCTGTACAGCTGTACAACTGCTAAACTGTGTGGAGGATGCTGGTAGGGTGCTGCAGAGGGCTTGAAAGAGAATGGTGAAATGTATCCCTGTGCATTTGAAACTGTTTGTCCAGTGGTTAATATTTTTTTTACCATCTTTGTTTTTAACCTTCCAGTAAATCTTTTCCATTATTTAATCGCTGTGTTCCACAAAATCCGGAATGCTATTCCAAATATGCATCTGTCTTAATAAGCATGGTTAATGAAATGGATGTTTTTCACCGAATTCTGAGTGGAATCTTGGCAGGAAGAGATACTGTGATAGGACTGAGTGTCCTTGCACTAGGTAAGCTTATAAATAAGAAACAACTAATGATATTCAATTGAAGTGTGAGGTTTCAAATGTTTCTATTAACTTTACATGTTTAATTTCAAGGTCATCTTTTTCATATTTTCTGGGCAAAGTTGTATTTCTTAAAGTGTGGCTGTGTTTTATCAGGGGGCATTTGATAGACTGATGAAATCCAGCTCTATGAAATACCATTCTGTGTTTCTTGATATGATCGTGTACTTCATTTCAGGGGACTGTAAGAAATTCTTGGTGAAAAAAAGTGGCATTAGTATGAAAATTTTAACTCCAGCCTTATACAAAATGTTATTGAAAAGCTACTAGTTCCCGAAGTGAAACATATCAGTTATAAGTTCACTATTAATAAGCTACAGGTAACTGTGTGTTTTAAATGTTAAAATAAAAAGGTTGCCAGCTTTATTAAATGCTGTTGCTTCTGAGACCCTTGTTTAAAAAGAAAAGCCCAAATTCTGCAAGAACCTTAAATGTGTGTTTTAGGTAAAAGAGTTGGGTTAAATGTGTTGGAACGCTTGTAATAAATTCACTTTGTATGTTTTTCAGTCTTCTCTTTAATCCTAGTTTTAGCCTTCAGATTCATTCGGACAGTTCTGGTTCATACTTTGATTGCACTGGTCGTATTTGGGATGTTCTGTAAGTACCTTCTAGCATATGCTTAGTTAAATGGGTCATCTCACTAAATTGAAGGAAAAGCAGCCAAGCAAACAGCTATCTTCTGTCTCCATGGCGTCCTCAGTAAACTTAAGCTTAGCACAGCCATTTCCAAGCAGAGTCCTGCTTGCCTTTAGTGCCAAGGTCTGGCTGTGCTCTTCCAGCTGCTGATTGTTGGGATGATGATGGTGCCTGGATACATTTCTTTTGGCAGATGAATGCAGTTACTGTTTCACGGAGGTTCAGTGAAGTTTTACATGGCCTGCTTTAGAAAGGGAGAACTATAGGAATGTCATTCTATGAAAGTTAGTTTTGTATCTCCTCAGTGAAATGACATGCCTGAACTTCAGAATAACTGCAAGAAAAACGAATGTTCTCCTGTGGTTTTACCTCAGGTAGCAGTATTCCTGAGCTGAGCTTGAGTGAGGTGGAAGGGCAGGAGACCCCTGAAGGAAGGCCAGGCAGACATCAGCCTGCCAACAGCAGTGTGCTGCAGCCTGGGGTGTGCTGCCCGCCTTTACGCTGCTCTTGTTTGCTCAGTTGTCTCAGGTGTTCTCTGGTGGCTCTATTATGACTACAGGAATGATCCCAGCACTGAATTGGAAACAGAAAAGGAAAATGTAAAGTTTCTACTTGGATATGCTATCTTCGCAACAATAGTTACCGTAAGTAGCATTTTACCTTGATCAGTGCAGAGGCTGTAACTTGGAAACCTCAACTATAGTGCTTCTGCAGCAGTAAAAATGATTTCTTGTTCCTTCAAATTTGGAAATGAAAATCAGTTATAAGATCTGCTTATGCTCATTTAAATACTTTTATATCTTCATTGTGAAATTTGTGTGTTAGAACCGGGCTCTGCCACACTTTAAACCTGTACAAATACTTCTAACAGTGGTGTAGGAGTACGAGAATCCCAACAATTTGTCTTCTTGTTTCCTGTAACAGGTTGTTTTGCTTTCTCTTACACTTGTACTAAGAAAGAGGCTTCAGTTCACTGTGCAACTCTTTCAAATTATTGGTAAAATCATTGGCAGAATTCCCTTCCTGCTGTTCCAACCATTCTGGACCTTTCTGATTCTTGTTGCGTTCTGGGTATTTTGGGTTGCTGTACTACTCAGCCTAGGAACTGCAGGTAAGTGCTTTCCATGGTTTTGGATGAATGCTCTTTCTTAATTTACTTCTTAAATATGGGGCCTGCTGGTGTTAGTGTGCAAAATGAGGGTTGGCATTGTTACACAGCTCTGTTACTCTTCTTCTTTTGTTTGTTTTGTTCTGTCATGGAGACAGCTTTGTTTCTGCTCTGTAGTTCAGTTACAACTGCTATTACTGTTTAGACTGGTACAACAGTATTTGGATTAACCCAGAGCTTCTTGCAGTTGTAGGGAAGATGTTCTGTATAAATAGTCTATTGGTATGAAAGATCTGCCAGAACAGATTTTGAGTATAGAAGTGATGTTACTGAGGGACATACCAATATAAGATCTGTCACTGATGGAACCAGGGTAAGTTGGATGCTGTCTCTTGTCCAGCATCACACCATCAGAGAGAAGTGGAAGTTCTTCCATGCAACATCATGCAAAGAAGCTCTGTGCAGCTCTGGGGATAACACTCATGCAGGTATCAGCATTTGTACGTAGGAAGTGTATTATGATTTGAGGGTTTGTTTTGGTTTTTTACTTCATTTTAAATTTCAACCTTTCTAAGCCCATTTGGCAAAACTGGCAGCATTCCTCACCTCCATGGATCAGGTACCTCACTCCTCTTCCATCACAACTGCTTCCTTCTCAGTCTCATCCTGTTAATTCTGGCTCTGTGGAAGACTCACTTCATTTGTAACTTGGTAGTCTGTCTGCCTCAGTCCATGCTGGCATTGCAAATCATTCAGCCATTGCTTAGGCTAGGCTAGGATCTATTTCTGTCCAGCTTTCATTGGAGAGTTATGCAGGTTTTCAAGGGTGTCTGTTTCTGCTGCCTTTCCCTCAGCAGCTCATGTCTGTCAGAAATGGCTGCTTCAAGTGCTTGTCTGGCTGATAACCTGCTCCTCGGTCAAAAGGGTCAGACCTAGCAAGGGCAAGTGTCCAACCTGCAGTCCTTCTGTGACTTGTTCCTGGCTGATTAAATGGTCAGTCAGATCCTTTTTTACTTTACATGTCCTGGATATTCCTTCCCCACGCTCCTCTGAGTTGGATTTTCCCTTTGCAGAGGCAGCATTATGTGCTAGCCACAGCTTTGTGTGGTTGTTAGCTTTCCTGCAAAACCTTCATCCCATTGATGCGCACATCAGCCAGGCTGCAGTAATTTTCGTGATGGCCTCGTGGAGTACAATATCACTGGTTCACACCAGCCCTTTAGAGAAAGGAGCATCTTCTGAGCTATCAACCAACTGTTCATTTCAGGCATCTGCTTGAATCAGATGCAATTTAAGATAAGCATTAACTCTAGTAAATCTGGGAGCAGGTAAATAAAATTAATTATAACACCCAGATATGCTAAATATATCATTAAAAATAACTATTAGAGAAAGTATTCTGTTCTTGATGTTCAGCCGAGGTGGCCCATTACCCACAGGAAGATTCACTGGTACTTTCAATATGCACAGATAAGGATGGGAAGCTTGCCCTTGTTAAATCTAAATTTGGAAAATGCCAGCTGTGTCTGTTGAATTTAAAAGCTTTTGGAAATGCAGCAGTCATTACAAGAGTAGAAATATGTGACAAAATCAGCTTGATGGTAAGTGCAGGATGGGGAAATAGTCAGGTTATTTCCTGGATGCTTTTACAGACTTTGCAGGAAAGTAGTGACTTGCCCATTATATCTGAAAGCAAATTCCACATGTATTCACAGGGAAATAAAACCCAGTGAAAACTGCTCTTGAGAAGCTTTTTATGCTTTTTCCATGTTGTGCTGTTTTTCTTTCCCTGGATATAGTCTTTGTTTCCTGCTAGATGTTTCCATTCAACTTTTCTTTTTCCTTTCTTTCTCTGCCTGCTTGGAGAGTAGCATTCAAACAGCTTATGGCCTGCTGTGACATTCCTAGTGCAGCACACGTCTCCTGACTCAAAGGTATTTGATTTTTCGTCTTTTCCCTAGTCTAATAGGAATGCTGATGTTTCCAGCAAGTTAGACAAACAGTACAGAAGAAGCATAATCATGCTGCACAGTAAATAATCTAAACCACTTCTAAGTTACCAATTCTACCCTGAGCATGATGCAGGTAGTAAAACACCACCCCACATACCTGATTATTGTTCTAGTTGAAATGTGATTCTATTGATTGTACCATTTGCATTTGTATCTATTCTTTTTGTTGAGCAAGCAATGGTAAATGATGGCTGTTGTTGCTCACCGAATGTAAACTGAGTTCTTACCAAAGTGCGGGGGCTGAGGTGTTTATATGAGTAACATGTAAATGACCTGCAGCAGCCTCAGTGCCCGCTAGATGACGATGCTGCAGTGTGAGAAAGCCTCTCTTCTCAATCGGCTCAGTTGTTTACAGCAGCTCTGACTTCAGAGTAACAACAAAGGCAGTTTTAGCCTTATAATGGTCTGCAGAGGTAGAAGGGGAGTAGGATCGTTTTATCTAACCCTCGGCTTGAGGAGGTTTGTGGGGTGACACAGGAGGTGGGTGTAGGAAAAAAGTATGGTAGTTGCTTGGAATTCCAGTCTTATACTCTACCTTGGATTTGTTTTGTAGTTCAAACCTGTTCAAATTTGAACCTGTAGTTCAAATGGCAGACTAAATTTGGGATTGGGAATATTCCTTTAGATTGTATTCAACTTTTAGACCCAAATGTGAGCCCTCTAAACCACTGCATATTAAAGCAGCTCACAGCAAGGTAGCTCTTCGGGGGTTGTTTGGCTGTTCTAGGATGACTTGTACTTAACACATCCTGTAAAAATAAATACATATAGTACTGTATGGTTAATAGAAAAGAACAGCTTTGTACTTTTAGCTTGCTGCTGTGCTGCACCTGTTCTTAATGTTTGCCTTGAATCTTCCCTATTTCAATAACATTTATAGCATCTCTGCATCTTACAGCTCTGGAGCACATGATCCTTGCTTCAGCTGTGGTGCCCCTGATCTTTGTGTGACCACACAGGCGCTTTATTTACATCCCCTCCAAAAGTTAGTGTCACTCTGAGAGAAGACTTAATGGGAGCTATAGAAAACTATAGCTAACACTTGGAAAGGTACTTATACACATGACTGACTGGAAACACGTGGATAATCCTATTAGAATCAGTGGGACTACTTATGCATTTTAAGGTAGGCACCTGCTTAAGTACCTTGGTAATTCAGAATCTGTAAGAGCAGCAGCGACCAAATGAGTTCCAGACCTAGAAAACTAGGAGAAATGCCAAGACTCCACAAGACTTGAGACAGCACAAACAGTGGCACCAGTTAGAACCATTATCTGGCTAGGAATGGAATTCAGCTATACACTGGAAAAGCTGATATATCTTGGGGTTAGTGAGTCTTTCTGTTTGCTAATCTGTGTGGCATTTCACTGCAGAACAAGTGGCCATGTGGCACAGCAAATGTCTTTCAACTTTCCAGCCTGCAGGAGCTGTGAAGTTCAATGGCATAAACACTATGCATGTAATGTAGGATGAGAAGGCGGTGTGAGATTTCTGTGTAGTGAAGGTGCATCCTACAGGCAAGCGAGCAATAAAACTGCCACATAAAGCTGTGCAGTAGCAAAACCAGGAATAAAAATGTATTTCCTGCAGGGTCCTTGACATTCCAGCTACAGCCAGCTAGCTTAGCCGTAAATACCACTACATGGAAAAAGGCTAAATAAAATAACACGATCAGTTCTGTTGCAGGAAGCATGAAGATTCAGTGTGTGATGCCAGAACCTTTCCTCACTTAGCAGTGGGAAGGGCACATCATATTTTCATGTTAACAGGAACTGATAAACAGGCTCTCAGTATTTTCTGGTCAGTAGCTCTTTGTTTCTAGTAAGGAAATTGCTGGACTAGACTTCCTAGGAATTTTTGTCTCTTATAACAGCCTTATAACTGCAGGCATCAGCAAAATGTTGCAGCAGCAGTTGCCAAGAGCAAGCATAAGTGTGAAAGTACCAAAATACAGCTAATGATACTGCATGTCCACATTGCCTTTTGCATTACTGTGCTGCCTGACATCATGGCACAGCATTGGGCTGCAGAATCAGGTGGAGAAACTCTTCTGAAGCCTGCTGCAAACACTTGTGCCTGTTTGTAATGTTAACAACACTTCTTGTGAAGCATTTGCAGCAGATCAGTGCTTGTACTGATCAGAGGTTTTCAAATTCAGTGATTCAGCTGTAGGGACTAAAGTTCTTTACTGACTTAATGTTATCACTGAAAGGGTATAGTACATTAGAAAGAGTCATGACTCTTGACAAACCATATTTCACGTCTTGGTTCAGAAAACATAGCTTGTGTGAACAGATCACAGTGGAGTGATGAAGAAAATGGTATATACCTTTCTCAACAGGGTATCTAGGATAGCTTGAAAGTTTAGCTGTGCTACTGAGACTGATATATAAAAAGTAGCATTGCATGTAACTGTTGACACAGTCATGCGTGCATGGTAAGTCCAGAAGACAGGGATTCAGTCACACAGATGTTTACATTAGTAAGCAGGTTTCTGTGAAGTACCAAACGCCGTTTGCCTACCTAGACAGCAAAGTGGTCAATGATAAACTCACAGCAAGGTGTGCCTGATGTTTGTGCAGCAGAGCACATACATGCCTGTGTGTGAGGCTGGTCAGGAAAGGCAAAACTAAAGTTGTTCCTGCAGGTGGTTATTTCAGTAGCTGGTACAAAACAAACAGAATTCTGCCAGTCTTCATGACAAAACTATAGAAGCAAAGCCTGAAATGTGCCCTTCTTGGAAAAGAAATCTTCAGGTGGATTGTATGGTAGAAAATATGTTTCATTCGGCTACCAAATGGAATAATGACTTTACAAACAAGGATGTAGGAGACCTTTTGGCCTATCATTTGTATAAGCTTCCTCATTAAGGGCTATAGTCCATGGTGAATGAGCATATTTGACATGTGCTGCAGGGAAACAGCTATTTAGAGCCTCAGGAAGAAGGCAGGGAGTTGAAAATCCCTTGAATTCGGAATGGTATAGTGCATAGTTTATTTTAATGTAACAAAGTACATGAATCTGACCAGTGGCTTTTTCACACCATCATGTATCTTGCATTTCACAGGCTTAAAATACATTTGAATATAATGGAAGCAACAATATTTCTGCAAATGACCAAGCATGCAGCACTACAAAGAGCTTGCTAGTTTAGCTACAATTGATAACCTTTCAGGAAAGACAGTAGCTAGAGCAGATGTCAGTGTTCATGCACCCTTGTAGCATTTTTTGAGCCTTTCAAAGCAGTTTCGAATATTTTTGCAGTGGTACAATGAGCTAGATGAATATTTTTCATCATTTACAGACAAACAGACCTTGGTTCTGAAGACCTATAAAGCTTGGCTAAGCCTGATAGTATTGCTGAAAACAAATCTTTATTGTTTCCACTTTTAGCTCTTCTTGAGTATTGTTATTATTATAAAAATAAAGGACAAAAATAAATGAACCATTTCGTATATAGCGTTACATCTGTGGTAGTTTTGAACTTGAAAGTAATACGCTGTCTTCTGGAAGCATATAAAATCATAGATTTGTCATTTATGTTGGAAAAGACATTGAGTGCAACCATGAACCTAACCCTACTAAGGCCACCAAGTGAACACATGAATTATTAAAGCTGAAGCTGTAATGCTGTTATAGCAGGAATAGACAACTCAATGTCTCGTTTCATTTTTTTCATGGAGTTAGAATAAGAAAATACTCTCATCCAGAGACGGTTTTATTCTGTGAACAAGTTTATCTTTAAGGGACTGAAGGCTTGGTAAACTGGGAAAAATAGCAGGTTGTGGATGTAGAGACCTTTCACTCGGAGTGACTGTCCTAGTGCCCCTATCCCTGGCTAGACTTGAGGGTCAAGTGTTTTAAATAGGGTTGCATAGAAAAAGGTCGGATTGCCAAGTTGTCTGGGTTATCCCCACCTTTGCTGAAAAGACATCTACTGGATATGCAATAAATTCTTTGTTATTAACAGAAGTGGAGGCAATTTTTTTAGCTTTAATAAATGAATTTGTCAATGTTCCTGAATATAGTAGTTCCACTGGAGCATATCCTACCTTTTTTTTGTTCGAGTTTTTTTTGTGAGAGCCTACCTTCTTGTGCCTCTATTTTGCACAAAGATTGCAAAGTCTAGAGAACAGAAAACTAGTTGCCATGATTCTATCTGAATTACAACATTTTGGCTCTCTGTCTTTCTTAGAACAGATAGAATTAAATAGAACCTGAATTTATGTTCTTATAATTCTGTTGGAGAAAAGTTAAGACAAATGGTGTAGAAGCACTTCTATGCACTTCTTTTTTTTCCTCCTTGTCTGGTGTGTTATAATAATACAGTTGTGTGATCCCAACTCCAGGTACTGCACAGACTACTTCAGGAGGACAAGTGGAATACAGAGCTCTGTCTGGAATTTACTACATGGCATGGTATCTTTTCATTGGCCTGATCTGGACTAGTGAATTCATTCTTGCCTGTCAACAAATGACAATTGCTGGGGCAGTGGTTACTTGTTATTTCAACAGGTGAGTGTAGAATAGTCCCAGTATAGTTTGGGGGATTTTCCAGCATTTACTTTCAATCTTGTTCTAGACAAAATAGTCTCAAACTGCGCCTTATGTCAATATCTTGGAATCCGGTTTAATAGAAAATAATGTTGCTTGTTACAAGATCCTCATAAAGATGTTACAATGTGTGTAGTATCATAGAATCAAGAATGGTTGGGTTGGAAAGGACCTTAAGCTCATCCAGCTCCAACCCCTGCCACGAGCAGGGACACCTCACACCGGAGCAGGTTGCTCCAAGCCCCTGTGTCCAACCTGGCCTTGAACACTGCCAGGGATGGG
>JBCJKH010021961.1:0-23220 GCA_039877255.1 Loriculus beryllinus
GGAGGTTTAGATTGGATATAAGGAAGAAATTCTTTACTGTGAGGGTGGTGAGGCACTGGAATGGGTTGCCCAAGGAATCTGTGAATGCTCCATCCCTGGTGGTATTTAAGGCCAGGTTGGACGAAGCCTTGCATGGCATGGTTTAGTGTGCAGGTTGGAACTAGATGATCTTCAGGTCCTTTCCAACCCTAACTAATCTACGATTCTATGATTCTATGACATTGCTGGGGAACCTTCCTGGCTGATAGGGAAGTCTCCTGTAACATTAAATGTGACTGTTATAAAACGTGTACAGATAGAGCTGGTGTTTTATTTTTCATTCAAACCTTTTTTGTCTCTCTTTTTGTTTTCTTTAAGGAGGGAGAGAGAGAAAATAAACCATGACAGATTTCTTACATAAATTTGTATGGGTTTGACTAATATGAACATTACTGATGTACGTGTCTATACAACTCTACTTGTAAAACAGTTTAGGGGCCTTGTGCACAAGATGTGTTCTGACATAGGTGGGTTATACATGAACAAGCAGTGCAATAATGCACACTTACACACTTCCCAAAACGCCCATGGGTTGGTAGGTATCAAAACCAGAACCTGAAATTCCCTTTTGGAAGCCTTATATACATGCTTGGCTGCATTCGACTGACTGATTTACAAAATTAATAGCATACCCATGGCTGTCATTTCCCTGCTTATTTTGACAGTGGCTGCACCCTTGTGACAATCAATGGTTTTTAATGGAAAACACCATGTATTTCAACTGCACTGCTTAGTCATATTTTGGCATTCCATTTATGACAGAGAATTATTTGTTACCGAATCCTTAGTGGTCCATAGAATCAACTTCATTCTTATTACCAAGGCAGCCAAGTAATAGTTTCTCAATTTACAGATATTTGTAGGACTATAACCAGAAAGCAAGCCACGAGTGATTAGGCCAGTAAACAGTGCAGTTTGCTGACTAGTGTTTGTTTTATAACCTTTGGCACATCTTGATATGTACATAATAATAGTTCTTAACCCATAAATAATATTTTACAGAGGTCACACTATAGTTATTTAAGTTCAGGGGTTTATTTCCCAGAACACTAAGTAGCTGTGAATGAATTATGTTTAGTCTGATCTGCCACAGAAGGGTCATAAACTTATAAGTTGTAGCAAACCATGGAATATTACTCCTGTATGTCAGGCAAACTGTAAATGTAAGAGAATAATGCTTGATAAGGGGAAAGTCTTTTTATTTTGCTAAAGTAATATATGTTCCTAGGGAAAGACTATAAAAATTCATGTTAACTTAAGTGACAATTTGGGCAATCTCTCCACATACAGCTTGTGAAATCTGCTTGCTACAGAGGACTCTCTCTGCGTGTCCGAGAGGCTACAAAATCCATTCTGAGCAGGCAATCTTTTCCCTTCCTGGCTCCCTTTAGTTTACAGTATCCCAGAATCCACAGGAGGGAATGAGAGAAACTTCTGTGCCTTTGCGTAGGGCTAATAAAAAAACCAGGGGTGATTAAATGCTGCAGATAGGCTGCTTAACTGCAACAGCCATGTACAGAGAAGGCCACTACCTCATTTATTAAGTCTGATGAACACATAAGGGACAGAGAGGGAAGACAACTAAACTGCTGACCAACAGTTAGGGACTTTGATCCTTTTGGAGGCTGCTCGGGGTCGCCTGGCAAGAGAGGGTATAGCAGAAAGCAGTGGCAGGGAATTGACAATGGAGAGTCCAAAGGGACTGTATATTCTGGGAAAGATGCTGTGTACAGAAAGTAGGAGATGGGGGCATGCTTTTGTAACACAGGATATTTGTTAATTTCAAGACCATCTGAGATAAAGAAACTGAGTCAAAAAGGAGCAGAAGTCTCCTAAATCCTGAAGAGCAGATATAGATATTAAAAGTGAGAAAGAGCCAGTCCTGCAAGAACTTTGCCTTGACCCCGGAGAGGACACAAAACCAAGGAAAGTAAGGAAGCAGATTTGAGCCTGTACGCTTTTTGGTTTTGATTTTAGAATTTAGAACCTGCTGAAAAATCTGAGTTTCTGCATGCTTCCATCATCCCCTGTCTCCAAAGCAGTGAACTATGAGGTTAGAGCCTTAAGAAAGGTCAAGTTTAGGCAAGGAGTAGAAAAACACTGGTCCTGAGCCTGTTCAGCTGTTGTACCTGCTATTCCAGGGAACAGGAGTTACGCTCAGGACAGAGCCCCCACTGCCAGTTTATCTGACTAAAAGATGTGGGAGAGCCAGCTCACTGTATATGGACCCACACTCACGGCCCCACAAGCTGGCACACACAGATCCACGTCACACTTCCCTTCCTGGGACCTGCCCTGTCTCACTGGTGTCAAGTACAGCACTGTGCTACCACCACCTTTTTGTTACCAGATGAACTGAAGAAAGCCAAGAGCTCCTAAAAATCTGACAAGCTTCATGGGTGACCTTTGAGGGATGCTATCCTGAGGCGGTGACAACTTCCCAAAACAGAAAAGAAGTATGAACCAAGAGCTCAGTAACGAAGATCAGATCATTCTGGTTCTCCAATGTGCTCTGACTCCAACCAGGTACTTTGCTCCCGCTGCCTGCAGGGGCCCTGTTGTGAAATTCTAGCTGGCCTGGAGACTTTTAAAAAGAGAAGATAAATAAAAAGAAAGCAAAAAGTCACCAGCTGCTTTTTTCGAGTTTGCACCCCTAGTGCTTAATGCCTAAATCCAAGATTTAGTGAAGAGTGCTGTGGCATGGTGAGACAGGACCTAATTCACCACCCAGCTGAGCCCTCTGTTGCAAGTTGTGTTAATGTTCTGGCACTTCCTTCTATACAAAATCAGCCCTGCCCAAATGAATACTTGCATACAGATGGGGAAGATCTTTAAAGTAAAAATACAACAGTGAATTGTTGAGTTCCCGCTGAAAGGCAGCAGGAGATGCACGCCTACCTTGCTCATTTGCCTTGAAAAAAAATCCAGTCAATATTATTTTGAAATTCAGTAACTATTAAAGAGAAAATAAGATTTGGGTGACTTTTATTGAAGTTTAGAAGTTAAAGAACAAATTATTTCTTCCGTGTGCAGTCTTTGAGGGAACTTTGTGGAACTCATAAAAACAAGCCTTTTGAACAAAATAAAAACACTCCTGTGTTTTTAAGTGTCCTGACTGTTCAATTCATGGAGGCTTTCCTATGATGCTGAAATCTAATTGAGCTGTAATGTCTGGGGGTGGGGGTCTAAAACCAAGGGGTACTCTGAACAGCTTAACTTGTGAAACCTGGTTTCCTGTAGCTATGTCGCATGCTTGGATCATCCTGTGTCTAACATAGCATGAACTCCAGCAGAGGCTTCTCCTCTTCTCAGAGTCCTCAATCTGACTGTTTCCAATGCATTTCCCATTTGTATTAGTACAGCAGAGACTGTGCTGAAGCTTTTTTGGGGGGAAGAGAGAGGAGACGTTAGTTTTTATCTTTCCCTTTTACACAAACACCTGTTTCCATAAAACCTGTAGGAATCCCCTGTGAATCCTTTAAATATTCTTCCTGTTTGACAGATTTGGTTAAAATTCCCTAAAAATTTCAAAACTTTTTTTGGGTGAATGGAAGCCAAAAATACAGATGTGAGAAAATGTGATATATTAGGTAATTTTGTTTCCTTATTCATAACTAGAAGGGTGATTTCAGCTATATTTTATCACTGAGTTTATTTATTGTGAAATTTCAATTCAAAATTATAGGAAAATAAAATAAATTTACTAACCACAACATTTCTTACACCCAGAGAAGTTTAAGGATCAGAAACCTTGAGTTCCCTGGTGATATAAACAAGTGATCTGTCACGAGGTTCCTGGCTGTGCTCTATGACCATCCGTTTCAGAGATGCCAGCATGAGGTCATGCTGTATTTTTTATTATCTGTATTTTAATTCAAGCATTTGAGATTACAGCAAATAGTGTCACTGTTATATAAAGCATAATAATTGTTCAGTCCTCTTCTTGCCACCCTCAGCCATCAGACAACAGTGGGATATAAAAAGGTTCATATATTTCCTAGGTAGTGAAACCTCATGAAACAATGTAGTATAAGGATTGCCCGTTTTCAAGGCCACTTTATACATATGTGCCATTGCTCTGGACTGGACAGAAGATATATAATGACATTCCTATGTTGCTAGCGCTTATGCAGCAAACAGGACTGTGATTTTAATGCATGAAGGTCTTTGCACTGGACTTGTGAGTACAATACATTTTGTTTCATTCTGTAAAGAAGACATTTACAAAATAAGCCATTTTAAACATTTGTCATAATTGTCTGATCAGAAGGAAACAATCAGCTTATTACTTACTCAGTATATTGTATTTATTCAATGCTTTAAATAAACAGATGATGCCCCCAAGGATGCTATTGTGCCAAGCGATGTACAAGTAAAGAATGAAAAGTGGTCATCTTCTCCCAAGAAGCCTCATGGCCATGCCTAGTTCTGTTAAACATATGGGAAGTTTGGCATCTGGCACCATAGGCACATTTGTGACCCTCAATTCCTTGCTGTCTACACCTACCTGTTATAAACAGAGCAACTCTTCATTGCTCACAGGAGACATCACTTTAAACTGCACTTTTCTATACCTGCACTTTTTGGTGAACTGAAAACCTATACTGGTGTTACTGGAATTTCTAAGAGAAACTTAGTCAAGCAAGCCAAGTCAATAGATGTTGGTTGCCTAAATAAAACTGAAATTGTCCCTTCAAAACTCTTAGCCCTGGAATTTCGGGTGCACCAGAAATAAAAAACGAGACACTTTCTACAGCTGTTACTAAATACAATATATGATAATTCATTTAAGACTTTGTATTTATCCTTTCTAGACATGAATCATTTGCTAACACCACAAAGCATCACTCAAGCACCTTTTTTCACTCCCAGTAATTTACAGCACAGTCAACCTTGACTAATCATCCTAATTATACCTGACACTTAGAACTATAGCACCCTTCCTCCCACATCTCCACCCCCCTCAAATATACACAATCAAGATTAGCAATAATTTGAACATACCATGGGTTTTTTTCCCAGCTTTCAAAAGTGACATTTCTAAATTACTTTGTGATCATTATTTATTAATTACAATGGTACCTAAAAATTCCAAATACTACTTTTCAAACAGAACATAGAGAGGTTTAAAAGCCCTGTAGGTGAAAGGCCCAGAGACACAATCAAGCTACAGCAGTGTGAATTACCACAGGTCAGCAAAACTGCAGTTACTAAGCATATGCATATACTTAATCTGTTGCAGATAGGACATAAAATGTATTCAATCAAACCTGTCTTATTGAGACGTAAGTGAATGTATTCTACCTTGCTTTTTCTGCATGGCCCCAGTGAAGAAGTATTGCTTAACTGTGGTGTTAAAACAGGGTAATTCAGAGCACCTGAGCTCATGAGCACTCTCTGTATCACCCAGGCAAGTGTACAATCATCACTGTAGACCTTGGGCATATGAGCACTATGAAGCAGAAGACCAAACACACGTGCTTCCTACTACCCTCTGCAAAAAGGCAGATTAATACATAGTTAACATGTATTGTCTTGTCTTGTGGTGCTTATAAAATGTATTTTGGGTTATGTTTTTGTAACAGTTGGCTAGCAAGCCTTGACCTGCAAGGGTTAGGATGAATACCTGCACAGCGGGAGCCTTCAGTGGCCAATCACAGTCCCACTCTCATCATTTCCCAGTTTTATAAATGTAAATATTGGAGGTCTTGTTTAAACCTTCAGAACCTAAACATGTCATCACTATTAATAACATATGTTATAAGACACCACATGCTGGCAAAATAACCTGCAGTAAATGACACCAAAAATATTGAAAAGCTTAGCATAAAATTGAAACTCGTTAATGGTACACTGTGCAGTTTGGCATACAACTAGAGGCAAGAATTCCACACAATGGGACTGTGTGAGTGCTAACAGCAGGCTCCCACAAGATAAAATAAACTTGTTTTATAGACATGAGGAATTGATTTTTAATGAGATTCTGCTTGGCCATAACATCATCCTTTGAGGGTGAGCTGGTTTTCCCCTTGCCTCTGGTGCAAAATTATAGTCTGCAGAATAAAGCCGCATTTAAATTAGGCCTATGGATTTGCACCTTCATCATATTAAGTGAAAAGTAGGTGCTATGCCAGTTCTGAGTATAAAATGGTTGTTAAAATGTCTACAAAGAAGATCTCTTGTGTTACTTATCTGTACATTCTGGGATCGGAGGTCGGCCTTACAGAGAACACACACTCCTCGAGTTCTTTAGGAGATAAATTATCTTCCAAGCTTATTTCCTGCAGACAGAAGATTAGTAAAAAAAGGGATAAATCTCTTTCTTTAGAAAAGCTGAGTGCAGGCATTTGAATTTATCTTTTCATGTCCAGGTCTCAACTGCCTGTTAAGGAAATGTTAAAACCTAAAGAGGTTATCAAACTTACAGTTTGGCGTCAAATTACTGATGCATTCAGTCACAGCAAGAAAGGACTGTCCCTTTGCTGCCTATTCATGTTTGATTATCTTTCTTATTCATTCCATCAATTAAAACCAATACTAAACCTCTTCTTTGAACCCCAGAAAGAAAACAAAACAGATGGGAAGCGCCTTGAAACCAGGCATTACTTAGGGAAAAACAGAATACAAAAGCCAAAACAACTATCAAGCCACTTCAGCTTTAAACTCAAAACATTTTCTTTACAAAGAACTCACATTTTTGCTTCCGAAATCAATGTCCTTTGGCCCTGAACAGGCTGAGCTGCACAGTGTTGTTGCTTTTCTTTCCTCTCTGCTGTTATGGTTTACACTGTTTGTGTACAATCATTGGCTTTTAATTACCTTCTGTTGCTTATTTCATTTGTCAATAAATAGAAAGTGCAGACCTATCACCAAAGGCCTTACATCTGTTTCTCATACATCTTAGCCACCCATGGTGCCTTAAGCTAAAGCTATCCCCTACTGCTAACCAGGCTACCAGTTTATTAGGTTTTTTTCCTTGCCCTTTTAAAAAGATGAAAGTTCCTAAAAGCTTTTTTTTGTGCAAGTGATGGTTGAAGTTAATGAAGTAAGCATCTGTTAGGTGAGAGAAGGTCACCCTGGGGTTGGGCACCTCCCAGTGGTGGAACTGGCATTCACCCAGCGATTAGTATGTGATGACAACACCTTAAAGATAATTAGTTGACAATGAGTTGAGAGCCTGTTAACCCCTTTAACACCTTATAGTTTATGATTATAATGAAACACTTTGGGACAAAACAAAATGGATCTAGTTTTCCTTGAGTGATTTACCATTTTTTCAGTGTTCTGCTTATCATTTTTAGTGGCCTTCTTTCAAAGCAAGAAACAAATGCCAGCAGCCCAAAGTGAGTTTCTTTATCTTCATCAACCAGAGCTGAAATGTAGCACCACCTTTCTTTCCATTTTTCTCCACTAGCTCAACACTTTGGCCTAGGGTTGGAGCCTTTGTTGGGTTAGACACATGAGAAGAGATAAATGTAAATTCTCATGTGACTGAAGGCTGAAATATCAAGGTAAATTTTCTTTTCAGGTGGTTTTTTTTTTTCACACTGATGTGGACATACCCCTGTGATTTTAATGGGGGCAGTTGGATTTGTTTCACCTGAGTGTTACAGCTGGGTTTGCTCAGGCTTTCCCTAGAAACAAGGGCTATTTGGCAGAAAAAGGGAGAGGCTTTTATAAACTAAGTGGTAAGAAAGGCAGCATCAGAACACATCTCCATTTGAGTGAAGCAAACAGGAAACAGCATTGATCAAGGGTGTGGAGAGAGGAGGAGGAAGCAAATGGAGAGCAACTGGCAGTCTGCTGTGATTTATACACACTGGCATTTCCCATCTTCATGCGTTCACTGAATGTGTTTAATCACAACATGAGAGCTCAAATGAATTATGACTGGCAGTAGCTCAAGAAATTTGGCAATAGCAAAGTAAAACAAATCTGTGCACAGTGTTCAATAAAAGGCTGTCTTGAGAGTAAAAATAAAATTCCATTTAATTTAAAAAATGCATTCCTTGCTTCTTTCTTCCTTTGTATTTTCAAGTTCAATGTGACAAAGGTAGTCCTGATGAAAACATTTTATGAGAACATGTCCTTGTACCATTTTTTGACACAGAACAAGAACAAGGACTGGTCTTGCTTTCATTAGGTTTAGCATAGGACTTGGATTCATTTCAGCAGAAACAGGTTTATGTACCCAAACACATGGCTATCATCTCAGCTATTCTGTGAACTTTCTGAAATGTGCCCATCATTAACAGTTACCAGGGTACTAGGATGCACAATAGTTCCATACAAGTCTCATTTCTCTTGTGCCTCCCATTTTGGTCCTTAAAGTGCTTTAAAAACATCAGTAAATTAAGTTCCATTGTGGCAAACCTTCCCTGGAGAGAGTTTTATTCCCAGGTGACAGGCAAGGCAAGGCTTGCAAAGGATTCCCACAGCGGTTACGACCCAGACCTCCTGGCTCCCAGCTTTGTGCTTTACTGCTAATTAAATACATCTAGATTAATGCAGCAAATGTAGAGAGTTTTGTTACGGCTTTTAGGTTTAAAGGCAATATATGGATTCAGCACTGTATTGAATGTCTGTAAACTCAAAAATAAAGTATCTCCAGTAATTTCTAAGTGCCTTTTTAAATAGCTTGTAATACTGGGTAGTACCAAACATAAGAAAACTTGCTGTCATTTATTTTAATAGAATTCTAGGAATAGAAAGACAGTCTTTACCTAAAAGTGAGGACTATCATCCAAAACTGATTCACCTCTCTGATGTTACTATCAGTTCTTCTAGCAGTGTAAACAACTCATGATAACCTCATCTTAAACACAGGAATGTAATTTGCTATTGTAGGTAGATTGGTTAAAAAATCATACTTTCCAAAACGCATCATTGATTGTTTGAGTCTTGATTACTAAATGTGATTCTGGGTTAATTAATCAATCTGTTTCATGATACAGCAGACAAAATATGCTTAAAATGCCATACAGATTTAGATTCTTGCCTGAGGACTATTGCTCTAATATTGGTCTTTAGATTCACTGTTCCCTCTTTCTGCAGCCCTTAAATGCATGAACAGTTACAATATTGAGTCCAGAATTATTTGTCTGACTATGAATTGCAAAAATAGGTTTCATAATTAATGATGGAATTAAAATGACAACTTTACGGGCTGAAACACCAGCCAGTATAAAAAGGCCTGGCTCCATTGGCTTCAGCAGAGCTACAGAAGTTTGTGGCAGCCAAGGATCTGTCCTCATCAGTACAAAGTCTTTTTTAGCCAGTTATGTCTTTTATTCATTTTTAAACTGCTTTGGAACATTGCTCTGGGGAACCCATCTAAAATATCTGGTTTTAATGAGATTCTGTGTCAAACTGCACAATCCTGTTGAATTCAGCTCTTACCTGCTTTTTCTTGCTATCTAATCAAAACCAACAAACCCTCATGCTTATTTCAGCACACATGAATCCAGAAAACATGCAACATGGACAGGTATGTTGGAAACTGCAGCTATGCTTCATTGTCTTGAGAAGCTGGGTGTGGAGTAAGCGGAATTATCAAGGACATTTTTTGTACTATTCACGATTTCTTTCAATGTACAGCACTGTTACCACCACTTTGCCTTGCTGTGGGCTGCTGCCTCCTCAGGGAGGTGCTGTCAACTGAGCTCACTTTCCAGCTGGATTTGCATTATCCCAGCAAAATGGGAACAGCCATTTTGCTTTTGTTGATCCTTTCAACAAATTTCCTTAAGAATTTTCAAGCAATATAGTAAGGTGTCCAGGCATTTCCACTGCTCAGTGAGAAAAATTTGCCAATATACAAAGATTTGCATATTAAGTATGCCACTCCACCATCTGATCTCACAAACAGGCCAAACCACAGCATCTGGGCTGTATAGGTGAAGTATTTTGATGGAGCGACAGTATGTTACCCATGTGTTACAACCAGGCAGGAATACTCTGAGCTGGACATTTTGACAGACATCATTATTACTACTTATTTTCACAATGTTGTTCTACAGAGGTGTAACCACAGCCAAAATGCAAAGCCATGCAATGGCTAATCTCATCAGCAACTTCTGTGAGAACATTCTTACTATCTGGCAAAGCTCTCCTAGACTGGAGAGAAGCAAGAATATGACCAACATGTACTTCCTGTTATTCAGTCATGAAACCCACTTGAACGGCTGCTCAGCAAAATGGTCACTGCTTAAGCAAGTGTCTTCAACTGAAGCATTAAGTCATTTGACAAAAGAAGATCTCTGATGAGCAGCACTGCAGATAGAGAAACTTTTCATTGGTATAGAGCTAAATAAATACTCCTCTCTCAATGTCAGCAAAATGCTTCTACAAGCACAGCCAAGAAAAAGAAGGAAACCAGCATGGGAGCCAGCACACAACCCTGTTTGGGGCTGCCTGAGGCTGGAATGGAGTCCGATACGTTGCCATTTTCCATACACTGGCCATCACAGAAAAATAAAGTGACAGAAATAAACTTTGTGGGACTTCAAAGAGATGAACACAACTTTCCAGACCCACTCATAATTTTACAGTGTTAAAAGCTATTGCTAGATCAACCAATTTTTCTCCCAAGCCCTTTTCCTGAAGTTGACAGAGATCCTATATAATAGAGCATGGGCAGACCTAAATCCACTAAAACCCAGGGAAATGTGGAGTCCATGTGAGGATCTTTTCAGTAACAGAGACTAGGAAAACGTCAGAAGAATTATCATATCTTGCTCTGTCACCTTAATGTTTAGAGAAGTTTATACAAGTTGCAAGCCTGGGTGGTCGACTTTTGCTTTCAGATAATGCTAAAGATTTAAGCAAGCTTCCTTCTAGAAGGGTAATCACGTGCCTCCAAAGGTCACTTGTCCTTACGTTTATGTAACAGCAGCCTATGTTTGTCATGTGCTGCCACATAATTATCTGTGACTTGTTTTTCAGGACAGCAATATCTCTGCAGCTCTACCATGTCTTACTAGTGCTGCTGCTGGTCTGCTCATGAATACCAGCTTTGAGAGATTTCCCTATTTATACAGCAGCTGGTACCTGTTTTGAAGGCTCTTCCAGTATCCACAGCTCACAGGCACACTCAGTAACAAGTAACACCAATCCTGTCATTTTTCTGAACCAATTATGATTTATTTTAAATTATAAATGTGACTTAAGACCCATAATAATGAGGCATCAAAATGAGGCTTTAAAAATCCTCTTAGCGTATGAAAGTTTCCATGCATAAAGAGTCTGTTTCTGCCCAGGTCAGACTAACTTTTACAGTTTGAATTTAAGGGAAGGAAGGGACTTGTACAGAATGTTGCCCATGGGGGACCTTGAGCATTTGACAGACCTGTCCAGGAGTAACCTGGCATGGGAGAATGGCAGTTATAAGCATAATGGAAGTTACCAGCATTTTTAGGGTGGGACAGATACTGGCTTTGTATTCCAGCAGAGAAGACAAGGGGATTTACCATAGAATTAGAAGGCTCTGAGAGGAGAGAATTGTGAGAGTGAGGAAAGTTAAGAAAGCAAATATGCAAGAAGAATTTATACTTTAAAAATCTGCGTGTTTCTCTCAGAAGCTGATGTAGATTAGTACCACTGATAATTAACAATATTAGAAAACTTTTTTCACCAGTCGTCTGCGTTTCAGCTATTATGTGTTTCTGAAAATATGACCTCTTAGACTAGAGAACATAAAAACTTGGAGCTCTGCCGAGGGTATTCATACTGGCTGGAGTGTCTTGAGGCTTTGTGAAAGTTTCAACTGGACAGTAAGGTCTAGTTTTGCACAGAGAATGGAGAAAAGGCTCCTCAGGAAGCACGCCAAATAGAGGAGGACTGAAGTCATGTTGTGCCCAATCCATACCAATCCATACCATGGGAAGTTTAAGGGCAAGCAGACCTTGTGTGGTGAGACCCACACATAGGAGCCACTTGTGCGTCCAGCTGGAGAAACTCTACCAGGGCCATGTGAAATGCAATGTTCATTTTTTGTTCACATCTGTGTGGTCTAATTTTGTATTACTGTCAGCAAGGTATTTCTAGGACTGCCAGGTTATTTTGTCCATAAACATTGTCCCCATCACACATTTCTAATTTTGACCCTATTTGTCTCCAGTTGATTTACATTTGGCCAGAAGCAAAGTACCTATTGGAAGCATTTATTGAAAATTAATTAGGTGGCTAAAATACCTCCAGCAGATTCTGTTAACAGTGTCTGCTCCTTGTAACCCTCCAGAAGTCAGCGTTTTCCAGTTAAAACACCTAGCAATTAAAAAAAATTCATAAAATAAATGATATAATTAGTTCAAGAATGGAACTTGGGCTCTTTGAAATCAGATGCTTACTTTTAAGGTTACAGTGCCATACAATGGCAAAGAGGTTTATAGTGCCAGGGGGTTTTCGATAAAGGAGAAAATAAGCACTTACAATAGCAAAGTCATCGCATGAAGGAAAATGAAGGTATCATTTGTAGCTTAAAATCAAGCAGGCATGTAAGGTAACTTTGCAAATACCAAAGCAGGGAATAGGAGAGAAGACAAGATGTATGAAGCGAGATTAAAAAGGAAAAAGAGAATTTAAAAAGAGGCAATCACAGCACCCAGGAACATGGAAAACCACACTGCATCTCTCTAAAGAAAAGCCAGGATGTTAACATGATTTACTGCAAATAGTTCCACAACATTAAAATGAGTTTTTATTTTCTGTGTGTGCTGCTTCAAAGAACAACTCTGTGGGCTCATAAAAATGCAGAGAACAAATAGGGGCCTCTAAGACCAATTTATATGCCATGCCCACTGTGCACTGAGACACATATAATCTGTAAAATGTCAGCTTCAAAGTTCCACAGAGATTGGTGTTAACCCTGACCCCCGACCTTGCCGACTCTAGCTGGGCCCTCATGCTCTCTTAACCAGCTGTTTTAGATAAATGTGCTCCATTTTTAAAGAGATTGTCTCAGAGTTTTACGTGAATAGTAGTAATATTATTAACTCTTGCTGAAAAAACCACCTTAACTGAGAGTCTTTACAGATGGGCCAATCAAAGTCTTACCCCATGCAGAGAGTGGTGGGTTAATAAATATGTCATTGGACTGAAAATATTTAAACAACACCAGGAGAAAAGAGCAAGGCATGCGACAAAAGGAAAGCATATTAGTACTGTTCCCTGTCAAAATACACAGAGGAAGCACTTTACTTTGACCATTTTCCTCATAAAGAGACACGGTAGGCCAAAACAAACAAAGCTAAGGAATCTGGTTTATCCCACTGTTGGATACCAAGGACTATCAACTTGAATGAAGTAAAGTTGAGTGACCTAAGCCAGGTTCTCCTTGACAAGACTGTTAATTGAACATATCAGCAAAGGTAATAACGCAAGCTATGGCCCCGTTGATCAATACTTCCATTTTATAAGGCCTTGTAGATGCTTTTCATATTTTACTTTATGTATCTATACAGAGGTAGGTGGAGGATCAGCCACTTGTGGTCTGTCAGAAGTCCAAAAGTATGATGTAGCCTGCTGGTTTGGCAAACCATGGAATAAGTCTAAATCAACCTATTGGAAGGAAAACGTTGAAGTTCAAGGGCAGATGGTATAGTTTAGACAACAAAGAAGCAGCTGGTGTCCACTCATAATAAATAAAAATAAGCTGGGGTCAGAAATATAAGTCAACTGGCTCCTCATTCACTGAACATGAGCCAAAGACAACCGGAGTCAAAGTGAAGCCTCAGAATGATTTCACGAGGTTTCAACACAGACCCACTGTGAATCCAGATCTCCTTTTCATGTAGATGGAGTGAGAATTACATCCACAGACTTCCATGGCATTTGGGTCTGGCTCTTCAGCATTTCATTCAGAAAACACCCATTCTTAACTTTTTGCTGCTGATATGTTCAAAAGCTTTCTGAACAGGTAAAGAATAAGATATAACTCCTTAGAAGCCAACAAACACAAGACCACTGCATGTAGGTTAAAAAAAATAAAATAAAAGATTTAGAAATATTCCTGTTCTTTAATTAAAAAACAAAACAAAATAAAACACACATATATTTGAATTCAAGCCACTGTTTAAAATATTGCAGCCAGATTTTTTCACACTATTTACTTTCAGGAGCTGCAGTACAAACCAATCTTCTCACTGTGCTTCTAAGTCTTTCTGGGCTAGCAGATAATCATAATATTGAGAAATCAAATACACAACTGTCAGGAAATGGGAAGTTAGAATCAAAAAAGCTCCACTTCTGCATGTCCCTTCAGTATCTCATGCTTCAAAAAAGAAAATCTCTATGTAATTACCAGTTGTTTGGCTGTTAACATAATACAAACAAGAATCCTATTTACTCATGTTCACAGTACTTTGCCTGCAAAACTGGCTCAGTTTTAAGCATCAAAATGATATTGACAAGAAAGGGGAGTTTGAAGAGTAACACAGAATCATCCAAGTTCTAGCATATTTAAACTTTTGCTCTCTCAGCTGCCTTTTCCTTAAAGTGTGACATTTTCCGATTTCTTTGACAATGCCAGTACTTAGGTTTGAAAGTTATTTTCCAATTATTAGAATTACGTTTTCTAAACAGAAAATGCAGACACACACTCAGACACTGGTGTGAAAGTTTAACAGAGACACAATAAAATTGAAAAGGAGAGAAGCAAACAGAGGCTTCAATAGATGCAATAAATAAAACCAAAAATATAACTAACTACAAACAATTGATGTAATAAATAAAAATGTATAATTATTTACTATTTATTATTGCATTTAGTTTATATATAATTTAATATTTGATGTAATATAAAAGCCTAAATACTTTCCAAAAGAGGAAGCATTAGGAAGTTTGAGGACAGGACATTCAGAAATCCTTTACATTGTACTGATCTGTGGCTGCTTTGCTTTTGTCAGCCTTCTTTAATACATAAATTGGCTCCCTAGAAAATCTGTTTGGTTTTGAAATGTAATCCCCTTAAATGTCAGGGGAGAGAAAATGAGTTTAAATTACAGGCAAAAGAAGTTTGTGAAGGTAAACAGTTTGTTTTCTAAATACTCAAAATAGGTTAATAGCTTTGGGTCCTGTGAACTTCAGGAGGTTTGCCTTTCCCCACGTGAAATATTTACTTCCTGTTCCCACTTGTGTCAACAGAAATTCTGTTGACTAACAGGGAAGCAAAAAAGGACATGAACATATGAACCAACCTAAATAAGAAACATGTTTCCCAGCGCTTGTTTATGGTAAAAATCCAATTATGGGTTCTCAGGATGTCTGAACAGTATGACAAATCCCTTGGGAAGTAGTAGATTGTCTTGATGTCAATAGCAGCTCTTTTGAGGAAGAAGCTGTTCATCCTTGAAGGTGATTCATTATTTTTAAACTGAATATTGTCTCTACTAGAACCATGAACCTGTCTTTGCTTCTCACTAGGATGCTGTGAATTCTATATGGAAATCCAACCAGAAGCACACCATGGGGCAGCACTTACTCTTGTTCACAAACTCCCCATGGATTTTTAAAACTAATCTTACATCTTTTTTTCTGCACCATCTCTGTACTTTGCACAACCAATGCAGGTCTTTGACCTCCACCTCTTCCCCCTTGGCACAATTTGCTTGTTGGTAGCATTGTCATGTTATTGGTTCCCTTTTAAAACTATCTGTGGGAAAAAAAGCTGCTCTGGCTCACCCTTAATCTGGTCACTGCCTCTCTTGTGTTGATAGAGGCGTCACAGCCCTGTGGTTAAGGTACTGGCCTCATATTTGGCAAACTCGGGCTCACATCTTTTCTCTACTAAAGACCTCCTCTGTGGCCTTGGATGAATCACACAAGGCTTAATTATAATGCATCTTTTGATGCCCAACTCACAAACTCAGATCTTCAGCACCTTGAATGCAGTGCTACTTGAGCCTATGCATCTGGATTACCACCATCTCAGTCTTTTGTTGCTGGGCATGTGTACAACCACTCCAATGCTGAGCACATGTACAGCTCCAACTGTTCAGCCACAAGGAAACATTTACCAGATCCCACACAGCACAGCACATTGAGGAGAGAGATGTGTGGAAATGTATTTCTTTTATATATCTTGTATAGAGAAGAATGCAGCTTTCCCCACAGATGTGCTAAACTTCACACTTTTTCCTGCCCAATTCAAGCCTCTCATCTTTCCAGAGATTTTCCTAATTACCACACTATAGGATATTCAGAGGTAGGACTTTTCAGTCTCTTGTGTTTGTACAAAATAATTAAATGCTTGTTGGAGCAACTGCTGTTGCCTGAGTGGTTGTGCTAACCACCAAGCTAGAATAATTCACCCTCTAAGCATTTAGAAAAACTGCTCCTTGTAACATTACGGAGCTGCAGTTTTCAACAGTTTTCAATTTACAAGCCTCCTAATTTTTTTCCAGAAGAGGTGTATATCCTTGTATAGAGAATTTAAACCAACTGACAATAGGCTTGCTTTTGTTAGCTATTTTTCATGGACCTCTTGGAGTATTCTACAGACTCCTAGAGGTACACAGACCACAGGCTGAAAAGCACTGTTGCAAACACAAAAAAGCACAGGTTTAATAACATTGGTTCATTCTCCTGATGCCTTGAGAGTGCTGCCTTTATAATGCGTGCTCTGCAGACCTTGACTCTGAGAAGACAGAATATGAGACACAATCTAGATGTCCACTTGCCAAGTGAGGAAAATCCTTTTCCTTACCAATGAGACACAAGTATTGGCGCAGGTGGTCACTAAAACCAAGTGTTTGCTGTTGTGGTGATGTGGGTTTGAAAAAGACAGATGTGCATGAGACAAGATCCTCCATCCATATGATCTCACTGTACTGTAAGAAAGTCATACGGGAACTCAAGTGGACACAAGTGGAAACTGTTGAGTTTTGAATTGCAAAAGATATGATTTGCTCCCTTCCCCCTCCCTGCAGACAAAAAGGAAGGGAAAGAGACATGTCCCTACCTGATGTTGATGGAAAGCATATTTAAACTAATCTGGAGGCATTCCTGAGCTGCAGCTTATGGTAATAATGTCACAGCTACAATATCTGATTGTTAGAATCACCCTAAAATACTCATGACAAGTAGGAGCTGAGCCTGAACATGGTGGGAAAAATGCAGTAACAACAATCAACAAGGTTGCAGACATCCTAACATCTCATTTCTCTAAGGAGTAAGAGTGTATTTAGCACTTAGAGGCCTGGTTTTTAATTTCTTTATGCTCCCTTTAATCACTGGAGAGAATGAAGATAAACTAGACCACTTCCAGGTCTATTTCATCTGAATTGTTTCAGACGTCTTCAATAAGATAAATCTCACACTCCTTGAGCCTCACTCTCCATGCATCATAAAGAAATGCAGAATATTATCACAGTGCAGACAGCTACACTGTACGCACTTCCATTTGGACAAATAAAATACACCCTTCATGTTCAACCAGTGTTGGTTCAAACTTGCTGGTGGAATAGCAAAAATGCAATGTCTTCAGTAAAGAAAACATCCATTTCTGTAATCAACTTTACAGACACATTTTAATTTTCGTGCTGGGAGTACAGGGTATTTACCTTTGGTCAGTATTCATTTCTGCACACATGACTCACCAAAATAGGGGCTACACGCCAAGTACCTCAAGGTCCTATAGGTGGGTATGCATGGCTGAGCTGTTTCCTGTGATAGACTGTGGCAGTTTTGGCAACCAGCAGAGCAAAATCCAGCTACTACTTATCTGGAACTGGGACAAACTCCTGTAATCTGGGCTTGCATATGAAGGGGATTGGGATGAAAATGTTGAAGAGCTGGAAGCCAGATGGCAGAGGAGCAGAGACTGAGTTTATTCAAAAAGAAAGCCTCCTGGAAGCAAGCAGGGAACTGAAGCAGCTCAAGAGCCCACTGACTCTAGTATAATCAAAATGAAATCCTGCTTCAAATCAATTACTTCAGTACTTGGCCTTGGGCAAAAAATGTAGGCACTTTAATCAATTCCAGTGTATTTCTGCAGCACACAGTCTACAGAACAATAATTAAGACCATAACTAAATTTTCAGTAAAAGACTAAAGAGGGTCCATGAGGAATAATGTAGGTATTGGTGGACACCGCATTGCTGTGCATCAAGCAGAACAGTGGTCAGTTATCAGATGATTACCGACCACGACATTGTGAGGTTTCCTGATTTCTAACTCTAGAACAGCTTGCCCGAGGGTAATCAGTTACACTGTCTATGGAAGGGGAAATGTGTGCTCACACTTTGTCACTTTTTACAACTTGAAGTAACACTTTTTCCAAGGTAGTATTTTGAGCATAAGTTCTTTCTTAGCTACATCCCATAGCATAGTGCAGAGTTAGAAGAATGAGGGCAGTATGTTGATGGCCATGACATGAATATAACATAAAGTGGAAAAAAAAACAGTTATTTGCGAGAGGTTTTGTCTTCTTCTTCTGGATTTTTGTAGCTTCAACAATGGTAGAAACAAGGACAATAACAGACAGCAACAGGGATGGTGAACAAGAAATAATAGTAGGGGCTTAAGATCTTCCTGGCCTTTCAAGATACAAATCCTGGAACTCTGCATGACATAAAAACCAGAATCAGAGTGACGGTAGTGCCAGCTGTGGTTCTGAAAAACCACAAAACAGATTCCAAAACAGATTTGGAATGGAATGGAATTAACATTCAATCACAACAGGAGCAGGGACCAAGGCTGTGTCTCTCAAGGCCAAAGAGGAAGAACTACATACAAAGTGCATCTTAAAACCAAGAACTTCCTGGCACTTAGAAGCCAGGTCTCAAAAGCTTCACCTCAACAATAATCTGGTTTTTTCAGTAGGTGAATCATTAACAGATTTTTAGGCCACAAGGAATCGCTGTGATAACCAAATCAGATCTCCTGAATTAACACAAGGACAGAACTTTCCCCTGACACTCCCATATCCATAACAATGACATGTTATTCACCTATATCTCAGATGTAATTTCAGTAATGCTATTTTGACATTTTTAAAAGTAAGAAGGACACACAAACGTAATAAAAAGCAAGCTGGACATACAGCAAAGCTGTTAGTGTTCATAAAAACACTACCTCTTCCATGGACCAGCATCCAGTACCAATTTCGAGAGTCCAGCCAATGGAGGTTTAAGCATCCTTGGGCGATGCTTTTGGTTTGATTGTTTCCTAGGGCTATTGTATTCTTTGCCATGACTACACCACTGCTATTTTTCCATGGTAATTTGATGGGGTTTTTTTGTTAAAATGCTCATGCTTGACTCTGCATTTGAGATTTCGATGTAGTCACAAACCCTCTTTGCTCTGTCTGCATCCTTAGTTATTCTTACAAAAAGAAATCTCTCTTTGAATAAGTTAGGATTATTGTGAAAACAACAATGGTGTTTTGATCATTGGTCCTATATCTATTCTTCCTTTGCCAGGTACCAAAGCCACCACTTTTTAAATAGATAATTCTAGCTTTAGTTCCTTAAGAAAGGAGGACTATGCTCTCATGGTGTCCATGGCTCTCGTTCAGTGTGTGCTTAAAGGGGCACTGACAGTGTAAAGAAAGAATACTTGCACACCCACAACCCCACTCCTCCTGGCTACCTACTTCTGCCTCTGCAGGACATGTTTGTGCAGCCTTGCAGCAAATCAGACAAGGGAATGGTGCTGGCTGAAAACAGATGAGCCATGCAGTCTTATTAGCCCAAACCTAATATCCAAACCCAATCATTCACACATTAAGTGTGATCAGTTCACCACCCAGCTGTGTGAATGACTGTGCCAAGAACACACAGAGAGCAGCAACGAGCAGCCTGAAGTGAACACAGAGGGAAAGAAGTACTGCATTTTTCAGTGGCCAGCTTTTTTCAGTGGTCACAAAACTATGTTCTGCATGTGTGTGCTTGCACATGCATTCATCAGTCTCTGCTATTGCCTCCATCTCCCTGTAGAGCTCTTAAATCTGTCTGGAAATCTCAATCAAACCATACAGCAGGGCTGAGGACTCAAATACATCAAGTTCCCACTTCTTACATAGACATCAGAAAAGGGGAAAGGTTGAAGTCAGAAACTCCTTAGAGGAGAAAAAACACAGTGTGAGCTCACCTCTTATCAGCCATCAGAGAATCCACATGTGCAACCACTTCAGAGACACTGATGTTATTAGACACCAAAGCATCCACACTGGAGAGGCACAGGAAGCCTGACCTCACAATTCCACTGCTCACTGAGCAACTTGCTAGATTTACTAGCTTTTATTCAGCTGTTTGGGGGTCTCCAAAGAATCTGCAGTGCTGACTGTACGAGAACAACTCACCCTGGCATTGACAAGTAATTAGAAAGAAAAGAACCAGAACAGCCATTAAAACAGTCAAGGCAACTTTTTGATCCAGAACCCTTAAGAAAACCCAAACCAAAAAGGCCCCAACCAACACGAAAGGAAAAAAAAAAAAAAAAAAAAAAAAAAAAAAAAAAAAAAAAAAAAAAAACCAAACCCCCAAAAAAACCCAAAACCAAACCCACAATAAAAATCCAAACAAACTAAATTTCAGCATGTAGGAGAGCAACTCCCAATCTGCTGCACGCACACTCCCCTCCATCTCAGGTTTGGCTCTAGGGGGCTGAGTTTCAAATTCACAGCAAAGCATGGCCTGTCCTTGAGCCTGAGAGCCATTCTGCAGCAGCTTTTCACCCTGAATAGAACCAGTGGCAAGAGTTAATCACCCTTCACAAATATTCTGTGCAACAGTGGGAGCAAAGGAAAGCCCTATTTGAGGAGACCAGAGCCCACAGAAATTTCACCTGCCTCTTTCTGTAAATATACACTGAGAGTTTGACTGAAGAAAACAGGAAAAGAGGAACGACTTTCTCCAAAAATGGGACAACACTTCCCTGTTGCTAGTGCTACCAGCCGCAGACCCATTTAGACTAGTTTTCACTAGACTTGTTTCATTTTGTCCTGCAGAGGTCGGTCTTGCCTGCAACACTGCAAAGTGGTGAGCCCTCTTGCTCTGCAAACATCAGGTCTAGTCCACTTTCCTAAAACACTTCAGGGGAAACAAAAATGATGATGATCCTCCTAAGTTGTGTTATCTATACCAAGTAAAGCAAAGAGCAAAGAATAAATCTCATTTCCCCCAAAATTCTGGTAACTAGAGAATAAACTAGTCATAGTTGGTGAGTTCTGATACAAGTGTGCTAAATCAAAGCTTTTTATTGCCTTTTTCAGACCAGTCTTTGCACTTGCGCTAGCCAAGGTCTCTGGACATAAGATACAAAGTAGATCAAGCCTCTAATGCAATCAGATTTTGTTCACTTGTAGTGGACGTACATGTTCCATGTGTTGGGATGCAGCCTTGCTCCTGAAGCAGTACCAGAAAGCAATCTCAGAGACTACAACACGCTTTAAATCCTGCTTTCAGTCCACAGTTCTTAAATGAATGATTGTAGACATCTTTTCCTGACACTGCACCACTTGGGCATCCTGCACAAAATGAACTGTCATCCTTCAGGAGGAGAAAAAAAAATATATCCCAGTCCCAAAGCAGTGAAGCACTGAAATTTTGCTTATTGACCCTAAAGTAGGTTTGACACACCAGGTGCTAAAAGCTCCTGGCCTCTGCTCTGTGAGGGAGCTTTCTTGCCTCTATGAAACAGGAGCTGAATGGCAGCTCTCTGCTAAGCTGGTCTCGAAGGCAATTTCACTAACATTTTCCAAGCCATTTCAACTTTCCCACCACCTCAGGACCAGTCCCCACCAAGAAGTTATTTAGTGTAGCAGCTGCTTCCTGAGACATTTGGCCTCCTGAATTCACTCCTTTGGGAGTAGGAAAAGGAATTGAAGGAAGCCGAAGGTAGGTCACTTTTCAGCATTTTGCGGCCAGCCTCCTTCCCTCATCTGCAGCCCTGTCAGTACAGATCCTCAGATTAGAAGGAAACAGAAGTCTTTGTCGGTTTAAGTAACCTGGAAAGAAGCAGGGGCTCAGAACAAATACAGATCTTCACCTTGCATTTGCGTGAGAGCAAGTCAGGAAACTTGTTTTAGATTCGGTTGCTGTCAGAGAAAGAGCAGTATCTTAGACTTTTAGTAGGAAGAATAAGAATTCACTAGTTAGGAATGGAGGCAAAAGTTCAACTGAGGAAATAAGGTGTTTGTCTGGAAGGCAACAAGGTCCTTTATTTAGACTTTATCCTGCCTTGTACATTCCTATCTGTTGCTTCATATTGTCATGTGCTGGTTTGGATGAGCAGATAATAGCAGCTGGCCTGATTTAACCGACAGCTTGACTGCCTTCAAACCAAGCAGTAGAAATCTGTGCTACTGTAGACGTGGATGCGGATGACCTGACTCCTACCTATGCCTTCTATTAACAGGCAGCATTTCCTTATAACTTCTCTATATTTTCCAGGTGAAATCACTGAATCCCTACTGGGAATTACATATAGGATGGATCACAGAGCGGATTTTTGTCCATAGTTATTATGTCTCGTTATTCTTGTCTGGCAAATGTATACTCTCACCTTTATTTGTCACCTTTCCTGCTCTTACACTTGTAAATGCTCCCCACAAGTTAAAAATATTTCTGAAGTGACTAGTCAAATATATAAAACAGATGCACGATTGCATCTTGGGATGAATTAATTCTGTCTGTGTGTGAGCAAGAGAATGAATGTGTGGGTAGATCAGAGAATACATTGGACTAAGCACACCAGCTGATTTTTAAATCTCTAGATCTTGATCACTGTTTCTTTGTCTGGTTTTCTCCCCTCCCATGTAGAGGGGAAATCAAACAAGGGCATTTTAAGAGGTAATCCCATGTCAAGTATCACATTTTAATCCAAATCAAACTATCTTAAGATAAGGCCAAAATATATCCAGTGCTTTTAATTTCTGTTTTTCTGTCATTTGAAGTGTAACATAAAACCAGCCAAATTGTCAGGAATTTTCCTCTTAACCAGTAAGGCAAGGAGCCAGCTCTGTAAGCCTTCTTCCAGATCAGTTCCTGTAACCTTCACTATCAGCAGGCAGTACAAATATTTACTGGGACTTCTAGGTGTAAATTAGGCTACCACATACACTGTGGCAGATATTAACATGCAGAGATGCAGGTTCCCTGAGTGTATTTTGAGCAACTGTTCTTTGTCTGAGACCTTGACAACCTGGCCCTCCTATGTCTCAAGTGTCAGGGCTACAGCAAG
>JBCJKH010021972.1:0-21212 GCA_039877255.1 Loriculus beryllinus
TGCCTCCTCCTTGTGCTTGCTTTGTATTTCGTTTTAGTGGTTTATTTTTTTTCTTTTTCTTTTTTCTTTTTTTTTTTGGGGGGGGGGGGGGGAGAAGAGAGGGGGCATTGGTGTTTTGGGTGTTTTTTCCAATTTTTTTACCTGCTGTTGTGATTACTGGCTTGCAAAGTTATTAGGAAAAGGTCCTGGCATTTCCTAGCAGTTTACAGGGATGTGAGCCAAATATAAAACTGAATTTCTAGCAGTTTATAGCTGACTAAGGACAGACATCTTGATAGGCTTTATGTGAATAACTAACTGTGAGACCAACAAAGTTTAGCCATTTTCTTTTCCACTTCACAATTATAGGACACATTTTCATTGCTATTAGGTTAAATTAATAAGAAATTGAAGTTAAATGGAATTAGTCTTCTGGGGAAACACTAATTTATTTGGAAGAACAATGAGAAAGCTAACAAATCAGATAGCAAAGACCTGCATCTAGATCTAACAACCATTTTGCTTCATTTTAGATGCTTTGTGCAAATGTACTTTATGCCTATTTATTCATGAAAGGCTACAGAAGCATAGCTTCATCAGCCAGTCAGACTGTTCCCAGTGAATACTGTAATGGACAGCACAGAGATTTCATTATTTATCCCTTATCCAAGAAGAGACAAACTTCCTTTATTATATTTCTATTGTAAGGCTGCTTTGCCATTGCAGTTCTACGTATCTTTCTAGTACAGTAAAACTTGGTAGGTTTGTATTCAGAAGAACTTCTCAGCAGTATTCATCTGTACTCAATTTTTACTAGCACAGTTCTCGCTCGGGCCAAATACAGGATTAACCAGACTAATAAAAAAAATAAAATAGAAAATACTCCAAGCGATTTACTTACATTTTTCAGCTTCCTACTACAGTCAATGTTCCTGGTTGCACACGCACATGAAAAAAAATGAAAAAGAAGAAAAAATAATCAGAAAGAAGACACATTTTCCTTGAGCATGTATGGAGCAGGCCACGTTTTCCCTAACAAAAGCCTGCAGAATGCTTCTGCTGGCTGCAAACACATGAAAGCTAGGAAGATGTAGTTCACACATTCATTTATTCATAACATGGGAGTATTTTGTCACCATTACTTCAATCATTAATTTAGAATTCTGGAAGTACAAAAAGAAAATGTGTTTATAATGGTCCCACAGTAAAGTAGGACAGTGCCAAAGAGCCCTTTAAATAGAGTTGCTGATTTCTTCAAAAAACAAGATGAAAGTCCTCTCTGCTAAAATACGTTCTGCAGTATTCAACAGTCAGATTCTGCTCTGTGATAAATCATGCAGCCCATACTGATTCTGAAAGCAACAAAACATGCAAAGGAGACTGAGGAAATCATCACCAAACATTAAGGAAACAGAGTGGGCTCTTCTGTGGAAACAAGCGTCACAAAGAACAAAGTAGATGGGTGAAGCAATAAAAATCCTGCCATTTACAACAGAACCTGCTGTGGAAAACATACTCATTTTTTTAATGCATACTTGAGGACTCAAGACTGAACATTGTCATCCTTCTCAATTTATTTTTTCACCGATGTTTATCAAAGGGTAGAAGTTTCATGTTAGAAACAAAAAAGTGCAAAGTCTGTGCAAACATAAACGACATTTCAAAATTCAGCAAAGAATCCATTAAAAATGAATGGAGGAAACGTGCATCACATTCAGGTGCTGAAAACCAAGTAAGACTAGTTCAGATTTAGTAAAGATTGTCTCCTGATTATAACAGAATTGCTTTCTACTAGAACAGTAAGCTTGCTTCAGCATTAATAGTTACCTGACAAAACCAAAGATAAATGTACTTAAATCTGTTAGAATAACAAAAATCTAAAACCAGGCTTATTTATAAACAGGCTGAAACATACTGCTTTTTATAACAACTTTTAAAAGACAAAATTTTATCCACTGATACCCACATGCTAAGAAAAATAAAACAGTTGGGATTTTTTTTCTTAATAAAATATCAGTGGAAAAGAGTCTTGTTTAACAAGTGAGGAAGACATTCTTTACAGCATTAGCTCATAACTTTTACAAGCTGAATGATCCAAAACCAACCAGATCCAGTGCATACCTCAGTTAACATTTATAAGAAAAAAATGGTTAAAAATGTCATTATCTTAATCATGTGCAATAATGTCGTATGAATCCTTTACCAAAGAACAATCCTTTTAGCCATATTTAAGAAAACCCCAAAATCTTCAAAGAGGGGGAAATAGTCACCTTCATGCTTTGGGAACTAGCTAGCAAAAGACAATCTTGAACATATTTCTCTACAACAGTCATGGCTTTGGCTTGTACACCTCAACTCAGTTACTCAGTGTGAACTTGGACAGTGCTAGGAAAACATTTGGCTCATTTCCACAGTTGCTTTCTCTGAAGAGTTTATGGGGGAAGAAAAAAAAATCCATTGCAGTGAGACACTTCACATGTATCCAGCAGCATATTCAGAAGAAAGCCAAGCCATCTCCATGAAGTTTATTATTCCTAGTTTAATTTGCTTACGTGCTGGACAGCTCTCCTTGGAGCTCCATGCTAGTCCCAGCCTCTCAACCTTGCCTCCTCCAAGGTACTCCACCATCCTCAACCTCAAAAGATCAAGCTTCTTATCAGAAAAACTCTTTCTCTCTGGTTTCATATGGAGATCATGGTTTTACATGGAGATAATGACTGTTTTGTGACTCTCTCCAGCTACTCATTGTCATGACTTTACATGACATTGTGAAGCATCTGCAGTATTACCAGATTAAGAAGAAATATGCTACATAGTCCCCTCTCACTGGCATGTACAGGTGAGAAGAACCTTATATTAGAGCCAGAAACTTGGAAAGGAGTAAAAAAATGCAAGACTATTCCTTAAAAAAAGGAAAGAGGCCAATTTGATTTTAAGAACCTTTGAATTTTCCTAGTGCTTGAGCACCACGAAAACTTGCCCAGCTTTCACTGCCAGAAGAGAAAAAAAATAAATAAATAAAAAAATACAATGCTGCTGAAATTTAGAAAATTGTTTCCATATACTTCTCTAAAATGGGTATGTCTGACCAGGATTTCATTAGTGATCTTTTTGGCCAAATGAAACGAGGCCACTCAATCAACTCAGCAGTATCTGCTTGTCTGTAAAGCAATATTTCACATGATAGACAAAAAGAAAAAAATAAGAGAACTTCTAGATAACATCAATTACAAATTTTGTTAGTTTTAGGAAAATGTGGGGTGCTCTTGTTTTTGGGATGTGGGGAACTTGATCGCTATTAATATAAAGGAGAATAAAATACAGTTTGACCTGCTTGTGTTCCTTTAGTCCATGAAAACAAAGTCTTTCCTGAAAGGGACAACAGTTCCGAATCAAGATCTCAATCTATGGCTATATGGACTTTGATTCAAGCCTGCTCTGTGTGAAGACAGTAATTCTTTTTGTGACAGTTTCACATTTGTATTTTAAATCACTTTGTGGAGTGAAATGCTAAAAATACAAGCTTTAGAGTCTAAGCACCTATACTCTTTGCAGTGAGGGATGTGTACATGCCATGGCCAAAAAAGCTGCTGATTAAAAGGAGATTTAAAAAAAATCACTTCAACCCCTTAAAAAAAAGATAATGAGCTATTAGGAAGGAGAACCTCTTAAAATGCACATGGTAATTTGTGTGGCAGTAGGTGTGTGCTTCCATGAAAAAATATCTAAACTGCATTTCCAGTCCACACATTTTTCACAGACATCTTCAGCCCAAATATCATGTCCCAAGCTATAGTTCTTGTTGGACAATAAACAGACCATGCTCATATCTGCACCTTACAGAGTCTGAGAGTCCTATAAATGTCCTATAATGCATCTTCAAACCAGTTTAATCTGAAATAACAGAGCTGTGATTTTTTTTCCCCAGCCTACATAGTTCATTAGTTGGACAGACAAAAAAGAATGCCATCAATTCAGACTCAGGAAAACCCCTAAGTCCCACAGAATCTCACTGCTTAACTAAACCAGTATTTTAAAAGAGCTGTGGTTGATCTCTCTGGGAAAAATAACAGCCCTTAGAAAAAGCCTGTTGGAGAGAACAATGTATTCTTCCCAGCACCGAAGGTTTCCGAACCTCAGTTTCCTGCTTGCTTTATACAAATGACAGTTCTACAGCCTTTTCTGCTCATCCTTAAATATTTACTATTGAATTACATGCATCTGAGGTTGTAACATGCTAATCACAAACTGCTGTTATACTTACTTGATGGTTACTCTGTTTGATGTGTCCTGCAGATCACCAGGATCAAAAAGCTGAGATTCTTTAAGTCCCAGCTCTTTGCAGCCTCTTAAGAATAAGATGATATTATCCTGAAAAGAGACCAAAAATAAAACAAACCCGAATTTTAAACTCTTCTTCATCGAAAAAAATAACTACCAAACCAATCTCTCTCTAACCCAGTAACATCTCACAGTCATATCATTAGCTAAATGAAGACCCAAAGAAATTTCCAGTCACATAATTTGAGAAGCCAGAACATGTTTTGTTTGAAAAGTAGAGTAAATATGAAACTTTTTTTTTTTTTTTTTTTTAAGATGTGTAACTGCAACAAGCTTGCTGACTTTTCTCCTTCCAAACCCAGATGTTGGCAATCCTTAACTGAAAAACCCTGCTAAATTCCCCACCTACTGCTGCAGGCTGCCAACACAACTGCAGTGTGTTACTGGGCAGAAAAGGTTGGATTTCTGAAGGGAGCAGGAAGGGTAGATACGAAACAGCTCACGACCATTTAAGCAAGCAGTTTGTTCAGAATGCACTTTGCATGTTGATACAAACAAGCCAGTTAATCCTAGTAAACACAACTGGTCTCTTCCTCTCCAACCTTAACCAGTCAGAAGCCACTGGAAAAACAGGTAGGTGCCTTCTGCCCAAATAAAATGCTTGCAGCTACACTTTACATGACCAGTGTCTGCAAGAAGAAACATCCGTTTTGTAACAGTTTTTATGAAGGATTTACAAGTTTCGGAGTGTAAAAAAATAAAAATAACCAAGAGAGATTAAGCAGAAACTGATACAAGCCTCTTTCAAACCAAATACGAGTGATGACGCATAGGTTTGCACTGAAGGGATTAAATCAGTATGTGTGCATATACATTTAATGTTTGATTTATACTTACTTAAACTTATGAATGTACACCGCCTCGTTTTATAGAACCAGTGAATCTTTCTTATGCAGATTAATCTCGAAGGCCAGTAGACAACAAGTTTTTAGATATACCCACCACTAGAACAGCAACTGCAATGGTAGATGTATGGACAACTAAGGATATAATGTACAGATTGATACTCTCTGAGGCCTCTCATCTCAAACTTCCAGCTGGAGGTAAACTACCATGGGAAGAGTTAGAGCGCCGCAGAACCACAGCGTGTGGCAGAGACCTCCACTTCTGTACAATCTGGGAGCCCGGGCAGTGTTCAGCTCTTGCCCACCCTGCATGACAGAGCAGGATCTGTGAGCCAGGCTCTCCCCACATCTGCTCCTGGGCCTCTGTTTGGGTGGCATGGCCATAGCTTGGTGACAGAAGCCTTGTTTATTCTGTCGGGGTGCAGCAATCAGCATGCTAATCTCTGCTGTCTCTGCATGCCAACACTCTTGCACACAAAGCTCGCCGTCACCAGCTCACCACAAAGAAATACAGACTTGGAAATTTGGAGGAGCCCAGATCTCCCCCTTTTTTTTTTCCCCTGGCTGAAACTTAACAGCTCTGGAGGGAAGCCATGGGGGAAAGGAACAGCAGCTGAGAGAGCAGCCCATAACCTAGAGAAACAGCATCATTCATGACATGAAAAGTTGCTTGTAAAATTCTCCATCTGGCTTACTGTTTGCATTATAATTTTCCGACTGCATCATGAATAACTCTTGTGTTTAGGCTTTGATGGAGGACAGTTCTGGTCACTTCCAAATAGTGAGTGGAGCAACGTGTAAATTCAATAAAAAATGCAAAAGCATTAACAAAAAAGTCCCTAACAATATTTCCTAACAAAAATATACAGGAAATACAGGACAGAGTAACCTAATAGGTTTAGAAAATAATCAAAGTAGGGGCAACTCCAATAGTAACTAATTGCATCCATCTTCATGCCAAAAGTTTATATCCAAGTTATGTGAAGCGGTAATAAAAATATCAGCTTTTTGGCAGCCACATAGTTTGGAAATTCAGTTCTTCTGTTGATGAACAAATTCCCACAGCTCTAAAAAACCCCAGTGCCACCACCCTATGCCTGTTTTCATATATGCTTTTATTTTGATGGTCATCATAAACATAGCATTTGTCAACAGTCAGACCATTCCCCAAACAATTCCTTAGAAAGCTGGTATCTTCTATAGGCACAACTAACCACACATGCCAACAAGATGCAACCAGTGAGCACTGAAAAGGTTTTGCTTTTGTGAACATTCTCACAGTTTTTACTCACCAGTGGTCCTAAAAATGGCAATTTGTTTAAAAGGATTACAAAAACAAAAAAAAAAAAAGCCAACAAAGAAATTGTTTGCAAGTTACAGACACTCAGGTAAACCTGCCTAGGCTGCCTATCCCCAAGCCAAAAATGTACCTCATACTAAAGTTTTCCTAGTTCACTTCAATACACTTGAGATTTGTATGTGTTAGTTCTGTTGAGACTCTAGAGAAAAATCCTCATAAGCCACTAAAAGGAGTCTTATTGTGAGGAGCCAGCTCCCAGCACAGATTTCTTTGAGGATTACTACACCTTGCATAGGCTAAGTCCTGGTTTATTCAGTTCTCAGAAAATTTTGCTTATATTTTCTATTTTTTGAGAGAAATTATATTTCTGTATCTGTCAGCTGTAACGACATGTTTTTTATAGTCCCCTACAATGCCAAAAAAAAAAAAAAGAGAAAAAAGAAAAGGCTTATAAGCAGCAATGGATATAAGACATCCTTAGTTCAAATAAGTGACTGAAACCACACACCTAATGTGCAGGCCCAGCTCCTTACAACTTGGCAGAGTTAAAGAGGTCATGCAAATGGGTCATGCTGCAATGGCCAGGATGGCAGCATGGCCAGCTGCCATGCCTCAGCTAACAGGGTGGTATCTTTTACAGTGGTCTCAGAATACACACGACCTGAACTCAGTCCCTCTGGCAGCCCCTACAAGGCACTAATGCACACTTCCTCCACACATCAAATTGAAGTTATATTGCCTTTCTCTCAGCCATTACTTGCTGCAGTTGCAGAGTTGGAGTAGACAGGGGGTTGGTCGCTTGGTCAGCACATCATTTCCTACAGCCCCAGGGGACCTGCAACTGTCTCATGCTGTCTCCTCCTGGTTTCAGCCCATTCCACTATTCAATCAAAAATATTTTTCTGGCTTTTGTCCTTCATGCACCCAGAGGAACAGTGAGCTTACAGGTTACAGTCTAAACTTTTGCAAATTTTATCTCCTTTTCAATCTAGAAAATTTTATATTTGTGAATATATAGATATCTATAAATCTATTAATTTATACAGACATTATAAAATTTTATCTATGCCGTATCTATACAGTGACATAAACTAAACAGGCTGCTCACAGAAGATAAATGTTTCAGTGTGGCGACAGCGGACACAAGCAGAGGATGCACTGATAGGTTAAACCCCAGCCCTTTTCTGCCTGCCTAAGCAGAGTCCTGACAGTTACTGCTAGATCAGCACTGCAAGCAATGTCATTTACTTATGAGTATTTGAAATGAAAAAAATTATTAATGTTTTGCTATACGGAATTTCGGAGAAAATAATCAACACACAAAACACTACAAACTCTCTGGCAAAGCCAGCCACAAACCAGCAAGAAGGGCCAGAGAGAAGTAGGGATGCACAAACAGGGATGCAGGACACTGATTGAGAACTGAGCTGGAAGGATGTATGGGAAGCAAGGGAGAGAAGCTCTTGTTTTGAAAACTACACTTCAAAGCCATCAACTTTTCATCCCTTCTGGTGCATAATCTGACAGACTCATCTCCACAAAATCACTTTGCCAGGACACCAGCTGCAGGTAATGCACAGACAATGGGAGGCAGAGTGGTTACACACCTCTACAAAGGTGAAGGAAGGAAAAGATATGCTGTTCATTTATAATCATTTTTTCCCTCCTGTTTTTAAAAGAATGATAACCCATGTGTTATAAATACTAAAAAATGTTTATTGCACAGCATTAAGTAATTTTCCTCACACGTGAAATGAAGCACAAAATCCTGAACTCTGTAAAAAAAACCTCACAGAAATTGGCAGTAGTGAAGGACAGACACCCTGGAAAGCCACCGCAAATTCACACAGTAGCACTGCCAACACACATGATAGCTCAAGCTAGCGAGAATCAAATATTCACAGCAGGCAAATTCTCCCCATAGGATCTGCTGATCAGATGCAACGGCAAACAGCTTGAATTTGGCCCACTTCCATTCCTTTCATCTGCCACAATAGTATACAAAATATTCTCACTGTACTCACGCTGCAAATCAGACCTGCAGTTTATCACTGCAGAACCATCGTTTGTCAGATGAGCTACTGCATGGCCTGGATGAGATATGTAGATAAACTCGGGGAAAACAAAAGCAAGCCAAGCTGTACGCCTGCACAGAACACTGAACAAAATGCCAAGTGCATGCCACTTCTAAGAGTTGGGGATATTATTAGTTGCCAGTAGCACTGTGCTGTTTTGCAGGACAGCTGCAGACAAACAGGTGGCCTTTTTCATTTCTGGAATGCTGAAATTTTCCCTGCTCCAGAATAAATTGGAAGGTTCTAAAAAATGTATCTATATTTCCAAACTGCTTTTCTGAACAACTTCCAATACAGACTCTCAAAAGCCTTTTGTTTATTCTCAGCATTTCTTCCTAATTCCCTAATTTTTCCACTTTATATAAATAATTAGTGGTGATAATTTATTAATATAGAAGCAATTCATCTTGTTTGATTCACAAGCAGGTGGAAAGGAAGCATTGAAACATCCAGTTCAAGTCCACCAGGAAAAAACTTTTATGAGAAAAGCTGGGAACTTTTCACATATATATATATATATATATACACACATACACAAATATAATATATTCTTTATTATTTATCCAATATGCTTTATTATTTATATTTTACTGTATGCATATATTTTATATATTTCTTATATATATTTATATTCTATATAATGTTTTAGTCTCTATATAATGTTTTACAGTTTATATAGTCTGCTTTACTGCATACACAGTAAAACTACACTTCAGAAGACATTGTTTTTTGTGGCAAATTCCAAATCAGTAGATTTGGAAGGAGCTCAGTCATAGTCAGGACACATTCACCTAGAAACTCAGGAACTTTACCTCCAGAAGGTGCGAGATGATAGCCCACCAGAACTGAAGCAAGCCCCACCAGTACAGTGCGGGGCGACAAGGCTGCATGCAGCCCTGGATCCGGGCACACAGCAGCCTTAGCTAATGAAAATTAAATGCTACATGGGGAAAACCAGAGAGTGACCCTGGGACCGGGGAGGGAAAGCAGGACTTACCGGCTGAACAGTCTGGCCTGATCCTCGCCTCCCGAAGAGCAATAACCCCGCGTAGCAGCAGGGATGACAGCCGGCTGGCTGGGAGCCCCGCAGCTGCCGATGGAGGGGCTGCGAACCCCAAACTCCACCCCTACCACGGCGAGCAGCCCCGACACCCCGCAGGAGGAAAACAATCACCGTGTGTGGAACTGTCTGAGCCCCCAAGGCAACAAACAAGTCCAGAGAATGAATGCTGGGACGGTTCAGCTAAAACGGCAGCAGTAACGCTCGCTGTCGTGGGACGAAACTGAACGGCTCCGAAGGCAGGGAGGGCTGTAGGAGTCACTGGGAGAGAGGCCAAGCTTGCCGGCAGCACCGCAGGCCAGAGAGCCTGACAAGCAGGACCTTGCACAGCTCAGCAGAGGAGGCGGCAAAGACTCCTTGCAAAGAAAGCCAAGCTTTTTCCTACTTTTTTTTGAGTCATCCACAAGGAAAAGATGTGTCTCCTCAAACAACAGCTCCACTCCTTTAACGAAAAGGCAAAAAAAAACCCACCCTTAAAACCTCGGTGAAGAAAATGGGTCTGTCAGAGATGTACTGCAACTACACCAAACATACCAGAGACGGGTAATATCTAAGACTGCCAGAAGATGCTCAGTACCAGACTTCCAACATCCAGTGCAAAGTGCCAAATTCCTACCAAGGTGCTGAGATCCTGCTGCTTCCAACCAGACCTACTAGGTTGGAAAATTGTTAAGTGCCTACAGCAAGAAGATAGTACACAACTTTGGTACCACTACTTTACACTGCTTTGGTAGTATAAAACTTATCCTCATTTGATAGTGTGAAGGGAAAACAGGTCAAAGGAAAGAATCCATCTTTTCAGAGAGATACTCTTAGCATTTCTGGCATTCAGCAAAATCTTTTGCTAATAGTTCCAATCATCAGTCTCATATAAAACACAAGCACATTCAATCTACATTAATAAAATGAAAATAAGCAACAACAAAAAATCCCCTCAAAATTACACCATGCAAGTTGATGGGCGGATGACAGGAGGAGGGACTCTAAAAAAAGAAGCCCAGAATAAATTAAATGTGTTAAGCAAATCAGATTGTCCTCCAGATACCAAAAAGCACAATGTTTAAAATCAAAAGCCTGTAATTCTTTGAGCAAACCAGAACTACTCAGGTAATTATCTCAGAATTTTCCTACCTCTGTCCTTCACCATCAGATCTTTGCCCTGTAACAAATTTCAACCACATTTATAAGCTTCTTATACAATGCAGTGTATTATTATCATTTGTATGATGGTTAAATACTAAAATCTCCAAACAAGAATGGCCACTTTTTGTATAGTGAAAAGCAAATGCAAGGAGCTCAGAATATAAAAGGGCATTGAAGGTCCTGGTGAAGGCAGTGAACATGTTATGCTGGGCACAGAATGGATGCTGTGTCTTATTTCTGCAGTTTTTTAAATTAAGATGTAATTCTGCGTAGCATGGTATGATATAAAATGAAGAAAGAGACCTTGCAGGAAGGGGGAAGCATAACAGGGAAAGAGAGAATAATGGGAGGGGACCATATGAAAGAACATGAGCAAGAGCAGCCCTCAACTCAACAGGCAAGAGCAAACCACGGGGGGGTGGGAGGGGTGCACACAGCATGAGCACAAGGCTGACCCTATGACTTCACTAGTTAAGTAGGTCCTGATATTTCTCCTTGCTGTATCAGGTCATTATCCCTCAAGACACAAAACATTTGAACAAATGGGGGCTCAGTCAACATCCTTGTCTTTGGGGGAGAGAGCAATCATATTTGCCCAACCCAAGATACGCCCTGGGTAAAATGGCTTTGTTTACAGCAATGAAGACAGAACATAAGCAGGCAGGGAAAAAAGCCCAAAGCATTTCCAGGCTATTCGCTGGCTCCAATGCTAATGAAATCACAGCCAGATGTCAGCCAGATGTCAGATTTCATTCAGTCTTGGAAAGGGGGTGCCTATTGATGCCATAGTGTATGGTAACAGCCATGCTGTGGCCAGGGAAGAGGACAACATTTCCTTTCCACCCCTTCTCCACAGCTTTTTAGTCCAGGATGATAGCACTTGGCTTGTGAAGGTTTGGGCCTCAGTTTCATGATTTCTTCTGTTACTCACTTTCCACATCTTTGATGACTAACAGCTCAGCAACAGCAGGGTTAAAAACAAATGCAAATACAGTGAATTGCAAGCAAACATTCCTAGAAGCTGCTGGGAATTCACCTTGCAAATCCAGAATCAGGTGGGTAAAACCAGCAAGGAGAAAAGACACCATCAAAAAAGCAAAGCATGGTTCCATCTGCTGTGATGGAAAGGGCTGTTACTTGCATCACTGCCTTGTTGGCTGGGCTATGAAGTGGGTCAGTACAAAACCTAACTGCAGAGTGGGTTGGGGCAGGAGCTACAGAAAAGACAAGATTGAAAGAAACATCACAACAATCATGTTCTCAGTGCAACTAGAGCTCAGCACCTGTGGCATCTACCCCTTTGTACCCAGACTCCTGACAACAGTTCTGCTGTCTGTCTGAAGGAGGAAAAGAAGGTCACAAAGACAAATTTGACCTTTATTTGCACTCACATTCTAAGCGCTGAGAGTATGACTAACCGAAACACAGATGCCAAGGAACCCTGAAACCACAGCTAGTGCCACAATGTTTTCCTCAGGACATCCTCTTGGGGAAACTGGGCACTCTCCATTCTCAAAGAATGCGTGGCTGCTGACCCACAGCTGAGCTCTACAGCAAAATATAAAAAACAGGCAAGAAATTCACAGCTAAGGAGAACATGCTGTTTCCTAAGTTTGGTTTATTTGTGTGTGATTATCAGGACATGACAGAGCATTACGGAAAGCACACAGTCTGACTACAGATTTAGAAGATCTCAAATGCAGCAATCCCAAACAAACTGCTTAAGGTAACCAAAAAATACATACACTTTAAAGCTGCAAGTCATAAGAAACACTACACCAAATACTGTGAAAACAACAGCAGCCTGTAAGTCAGGGGGGCCCAAGCAATGGGACCACCAAAGAAACTAACTTAAGCATTAAGTATTGGCAAGTATGGTTTTTCACTGGACATACTGTTAAAGTTTACCACCCTGCACACAAAACAAAAAAAAAAAAAAAACAAAAAACCAAATCAAACCAAACAAAAAAAACCCCACCAAAACCAAAACACAAAAAACAAACAAACAAACAACAAAAAAAACCCCCAACAAAACCAAAAACAAACCAACAAGGAAATTTATAGAGAAAGAAAGCTGAATTACTTCCTGAGTGATACACCCAAAAAACTACAGTACTGGGGTAATCCAAAGGAACACTACAGATAGCTTAAGCTCCAACACAAATAAGCCCTTTAGGTGTTATGTGCAGCCATCAACTACAACCAAACACTGCTGAATAAACTTTCGCCTTTCTTGATTTCTGCCAAGGTAATGTATGTTAGGCCATGGCACAACATATGCTTTTAAAAAGCTATTTATGTGTTCCTGCTAAGATACTGTTCTATGCTGATAAAGAAGATTACCTATGCAAAGCAAATATATGTGTTAAAATTTATTTGATGTTTCATTAATTATATTAGCAGGTCTACTACAAGATACCACCTTTTTTCACATACCCTGCCTTTCTTTCCCTGCCTGCAGACTGCAGGCCTCATGAGATCCCTTTGATCACATTTGATACCTCAGGGCACTGTTACCCAATGCGTGCTTTCTATATTTTGACTTGACTGTACAGAAAATAGCCTTGTTTTCCAGGAAGAGCAGCGTTGACTATTCAAGGAACCCCACTCCAGGGAGATGCAACTTGCCACAGGACCTTTGGGATGGAGGGGGTTAGAAAATGAGGACAAATCATGTGCGTCATGAGCCTGACCACCTGAAAAAGTATGTCTGAGGGTAATTAGTTACCTGACCAGCATAACCTATTATAAACCAGTAGAGGTAACTTAAAGCATAAACAGTACACCTGTGTGCACATTCAGAGATGACTATCTGGGAAAATATTTCTCAACCTCTGATGAAGTAAACATAACTTTACTTTCTTGATCTTTTATGTGGTATGCTCTCTTTTGCTTGGTACATAAGCAAATCTATATTCCATTTATAGCCAAAAATAGTAACAGTTGGCCACTACTTGGACTTCTCTCAGCAAAGACAGCAATTCACTACACAAGGATCAGGATACTACTATGCAGCTGAAGCTGTTGAAGGGCCTCTGCATCCCAATGTCCAAGTATAGCTGTTGTAGGTGGGCCTCAAAAGACGCAAGAAAGCTGCCTGTGGGGGCCAGGGACCTGGCAGTAGCTGTTAAAATCAGACTGAATCTCTGTTCCCCAAGGCAAACAGCAAAATAGTGAAACTGCCAAGGAGGACTCATTCCTGCTCAGTTCGTGACCTCTGCAAGAAAAGCAACAAATTCCATTTCTTCTTTCAAATGAAACATCGACTCTTTATTGCCCAGCAATATGTTTTAATAATCTGTGGTGTTCAAGGTTTGATAAACATCAGAAATCTCTTTGCTGCTGTTACATGATACCTGACATATATTTCCCCCCACTCATAGCTTTGCATTTTCATGCCAGCATTACATAAAACACACTAGACTTCTTCAATGTACATGCTGGGGTCTCCTTGCAAATACTTCCAAAAGAAGCTGTTCAAGTCCAAAAACCACTAATTTTTTTAATTGGCTTTTTGTATTGAATGCAGTTCCAGCACATTCCACTTGGAAAACCTACATTATTGTTTTTACTTCCATTAAAAAATAGAAAGCTTTCACATTTAGATGTCTAGAATGATTTGGAGAGGAAAAGGAAGGGGAAGAAAATAAGTAACTTTCAATTTGCTCCAAGTGTATTTTACAGACAAAATATCTCTGCAAAAAAGTGCTAAGTAAATCAGTGCCCTATCTTAACTTCAACCATATACAGTGTAACTGCCTAAATTACTAAATACCACAACACTCAATCCATGTATCCATTGTTTCTTTCTCATATTTGAAAACATACATTTGGTGCTTACGGCCATAACCATCAGTCATCTTGAATATCCAGTTTGAAGCTTTTTAATGGCAAATATTCAAGACAAGAAGAGCTACCCAACAGTCTGGCAGTGATTTATTTTCCAGCCCTTTTCATCCATCAGTAAAGCATTCCCTTAGGTATAATTGAAGAACTGGCACAATTATTCAGGAAGCTATGGTAGCGGCAAACCTAGATGGATTATGCAGAGTAGCCAACTTAAACTACTAGGTGTTCATTAAGCCTGCAGAGGTCATGCAGATATGCCTTTGAAGGACCATTTGGAAAGCAGGATTCACGGATTACATTTGGATGCCAGAGTCATTTGCAATTGGGAAGTCTAAGCTTTCAGGAGGAATAAAAAGTAGTACAATAATACACTGTATTTAAGAAGCAGAATTTCCTCAAATTAATAGTCATAAAATCAGTGGTTAAAACAAGAGGGAAAGAAAGGAGCTCTTCTTTAATACAATGCATTCCTATTGCAGAGGATAGCAGAGGATCTCTTCTCCTACGGGACAGATACTCCTGTTGTTCAATTTTCTGGCAACACACTAGCGGTGTACTAAAAGGCACACTTCTGCATCATCCACTCTCCCCTACGGATGCATAAAGCAAGAAGGGTAGGGAAATGAATACATGAACCATACCAAGTCTTCAGGAAGAGGAGCTAAGGAGTGGAGATGGCAGAAATAACTTGTCACATTTTTTGGTGAAGGGAAAAAAAAGGGGGAAGCAAATCAGCTATCACTAATTTCATTCCTAAAACTTCAGTTCATACCCTCTTCTCTGTCCTTACCAGACTTGAGATCACCTTTTGCGTGTAGATGAAAATGGCCAACTGTGCTTACAGTTGAGCTTACATGGGTATAACCAGTAGCTCCAGCTCAGAACAGTCACACATAAGGCTAGCAGAGATGTTCACGCACCCCCAAACAACAAGTTTCCAACTCCTCACCTACTACTTCTGAAAACCTTTGCAATTTAAAGCTACGTACTACAGATTGGGGTAAGACTTAGCTGATAGAGAGTGCATAAAGGAGAAAGGTAAATTTTAAAAGTAAATATTTTTTCATTTCCTCAACAGAAAGATGGGACTCAGGAGTTCATTTGATTGCTCAGAAATAGGTATATCTAGACAGCAGAACCAATAGAGTCCAGCAAGATTATTAGGCCAGGCTTCATGGGCTGTGAAAGCAGCTGTACTAGCTCCAGAGCCAACAAGAAGCTGCCAGCAATTTAGCTGATTTAAAGCACTGCAGAGGCCCAGTCCCCAGCCGGCTCACATGTCTCCAAACTACTCCTGCAGGTGTGGATTTCTGGAGACTGCAAATGTTACACATGGCTACCCAAAATCAGCTCAAGTCCAGTGGGACTTAATGGCTTTGACTAGCACCTCTGTGCTGCCTTTCCTAGCAACTGGGGAGTATTTATCAGACAGTATTGACTTGCTTGAATGGAGAGACCTAGCTGAGACTCAGCACTGTGCTAAAGCTAACCAGCCCTTAAATCTCGAGACCCTAGTAAGAGCTACTTTGGGCTTACAAGGTCAACAGATGTAGCTCCATCTAAATATAGGGGATACAGGGCTATGCAACTCCTTAGATGTCATGGTAACACTGCCCAAACTGCAGCACAAGTAGTCCAGTCACCCAGGAGGTACCAGACCCTGGGCACACATGTTCTTTGTACATGCACATGTACATGTACATGCCAGTCAGCCCAGAGCTGCACAGGCGTTTCAGCATGCCCAGTGCTCTGCATATGAGAGTACAGAGATCCTGGAGTCAGCAGCGCATGAGCAGTGCCTGCTTCCTGGAGCTTTTTAGCTACCTGGAAATCTCTAAATGTGTTATGCTGCACTGTTAAACTGATCTCATGCCTCTGGGCCACTTGTCCCTGAACGGGAAAAATGCTGGTGTCCAGCAGCAATCCTACAAGAGCTGTCCTGTGGCTCTGCTGAGCCAGGGTGATAGACACTGCTGCCAAACCCAAGTGGACTGTTCAATGAGTTGCCCACACCCACAACACAGAGGTTATCCAGGGTTTTCCATTCTCTGTCATACCCCAAACTCCACCTTCCATTATCCTGAATAGAGCAGTTGACTGTTTTTCCTCTTATTTACTTCCCATCCGCTTCCTAACTTTAGACTGGTTCTTTTATTCCTCCAACTTGTATTGTAAAATTATAAAGGACAATATCTGTCCTTTATAAAGGAGAATATTTGTACACTTATACAAAAAGAATAAATCATACTGGAAGCTGTGATGGAGAATACTGCCACAGTCTTTGAAGTTCTCAATCTGCAATTCGCTTACATAATAATTTGTACACAGGCTTAACTGCTGGATTTCTAGTATTGCTCATCAAATTTCAGCCAAAGAAAATAGAATAAGCAAGGTGAACTATTCATGGGAAGATAAAATATCTGCAAGAATTTTTTATGCAAGTATGAGAACACTAAGAACTCACAGTTCTTCAAAAATATGTAGAAGTCTGGAATCCAAGAAGTTTCATTTCTCTAAGATCATATTTTAGAAAGTAAATTTTAATCAGGATTGTGTGGCTCAAGAGATTGGGTAACAGTATTTAAAAAAGCAAGTGATTAATCTCTGATCAACCAGAGGGTAAAGACTAAAGAGCATTTAAGGTCTCAAACACCCCCGGGATCTAGCCAACTTAATCTAATACTGTGGGTGCTGACTCCGGGCAGATTTAGGATTTTGTATTTCCTTACACACAGTCCTCATGATTATGAGTAGCCTCCAAATTTCATTAGAACTAATCCATTATCCCCCAAAAAATTCTGCATTACAGTTATGCTTTGAAGAGCCAACAGCAGTTAGATCCCAGGTTTGCTGATAACACTGTGCCAATAAATACCTTGTTTCTCTGCTTTCTTTCTAACTGCAGCTACGTGTTGTTTCTTAATTATAAAATTCTGAAGGCAGAGACTTCAGATGCCATATAGTGTCTAGAATAAAAGGGATAAAGGAGGCCTGTACCAATAAATTGATACTTACTTTGCAGGAAAACAGGTTTTGATCACTGCCAACTGTATCATTCGAAGATCTGCGACACTGAGAAATTGAGGGCAGGCACATCTGAAGATACAGCTCCTAAACTCCCTTCAAAATAATCATGATATTGGATTGGCTTTTGCTCTTTTGGTTGTTTTAGACAGAATGACAGATCAAGGAACAACTGGTGTGACACTGCTGAAGATAAAGTATCACCCATTCTAATCCAATTCTGCTAATACCTTACTCAAATTTATGTTTGACTGCAACATTTCTCTGAGAGGATGTAATCACCTTGCTTCTTTCTTGTCTAAAATTCTAGTCCACTGACATATCAGATTCCACCCAGTCACTATTCAGCACTGTAAAAATAACATACAGGCGGGCACACTAAGAGGAAGATCAAACTAGGCTAAAAGCTTCTTAAAAAAACCCAGAACAAAACAAACCCAAGCCTCCTATAACAAACTTTGCCATGTTTCTTTCTTACATAAGTCTGTTACTAAATGCTGACTTTTGTAACAAATTTTACTTGTTCTTTTGGTGCACATTTATTTATTTACTTACTTCTTTTTGCCTCTCTATAGGCTTTTATAAAATTCCTGACAGCACTCCCCAGGGACCATCCATTCGATTTACTAATTTGCAACTAGTTTTGCCAATGACTGATGCAATTTCTGCATTTGCTCATAATTTTTTTTATGAATCAAAGAATGGTTTGGGTTGGAAGGGACCTTAAAGATTATCCAATTCCTACCCCCTGCCATGGCCAGGGACACCTTCCACTAGACCAGGCTGCTCAGAGCCCCATCTAGTCTGGTCTTGCACACTGCCAGGGATGGGGTAGCCACAACTTCTCTGGGCGACCTGAGCCTGTACCTCATCACCCTCACAGTAAAGAATTGCTTCCTAATGTCCAACCTGAATCAACCTTTTTCAGTTTAAAGCTATTACCCATTGTCCTTGTAAAAAGCTGCATTATTATATGCCCTTGTAAAAAGCACAGTTTCCAATACGTAAGGTCAACCCTACAGGGTTTCGGTTTGGGGTTTTATTGAGTGTTCTTTCTGTTTGGTCAGTTGTTTTTTTATTTGTTTGTATTTTCTTTAAAAATCAACAGCACAGCAAAACAGTCTATCTGTGTCTGATGCATGTGGACTCTCAGGATGTTTCAAGTTATGCTTTTCATGCAGTTGTTATGGTTTAAGAAGCAACTTCTGCCTGACCTCTTTAGGGGTAACAGGAGGAACTTAATGAAAGAAAACATCCGAGTATTGTACAGAAATAAAAGGGATTTTCTACTTCTGCGTATGTCAAGTAAAAGCTGTATAAATCATTTTTCTAGATCAGAAGTTGAGAGATTTTATTACCTTGTGCTACTGTCCTGTGCAGGCCGTTTTCTGGCACAATTTTCATAACTTGCTTACAGTATTATCTCCACAAGGGTCAAATCCTTGACATGTATTAATTACACTGAAAATGGCCCTAGATTACTTGAAACCTCAAATAACTGAACCTATTCATCATCCTCACTTTTAAATAACAGAGAACATACTGTACAGCGGTGTTAATACTTTGCAGCTGATCCCTGTAACGCCAGAAATTAGACTATAAATGTCACTATTTACCTAGCAGGTCTGTCAGCTTTTGTTTGAAAATCAGGCTCAAAAATCAGAGAGCGTTTATAGCATGGTCCTACTCAATGTGTGGGACAGAAGCAGACACAGGAAGGACAAAAAGGTTAAACCCAAATATCACCGACCAGCGTTCTGGGTCCACGCACTGCTGGCCAAGGAAATGGAGCTGCTTCACAGTTCAGCCCTCCTTAGTTGCCAGAATGACCTTGGATCATTCCCACAGTTAGCTGAAGAGGAGCTGATGCCTGCACAGTAAGTCTGTGTCCCACTGACACTTGAGCTTTGCAGTTCTGAGTACTAGACTCCATCTTCTCATGTCCATCACCCGGCAATCAGGCCTGCAGCTTCTCCCTGAAGGCACTCACCAAGCAGTTTCACAGGAACCCCTACAACTGCATTATTTGGGGTTGAATGCAAAGATCAGGATGCAAAACCCTACTGGAAACTCACATGTTCAGCCAGCAGCAGGCATTAGCTCTAAGATCTCTAATGCTGTTGCTAGGCAGAAGTGGTAAAGTTAGGATTGGTTTTGGAAAAAACAGCAAGCCTTCTTCCAGCCAAAGCAGGAATGGTATTCAAAGGACAACAGCAACAAGGCACCTTTCGGTAAGAGAAGGTATTAGAAATATCCATGAGTGCTTGGTAACACCCATGGGATTTGTTGGTTACACAGCCAAGCTACACAGCATCCAATGAACCCAATAGTTATAAAAGGCAAGAAGCAAGAGCACCAGCAGCCCAGGATATCAGTTTAAGGCCTGAAGTTTGTTGCCCCACAACAGGTGCAAGGGTGAGATTCACATCTGGCACTCGGTCCAATCTGCGTCCCAACACACCAATATGATTTCACAACACAATAAGTCATGTAACATCTCTCTAGCAGTTGCAGTAAAAGGAAACCAAGTAATACCAACATCATGACTAAAAAGGAAAAGAAAGGGGAAGGGAAGAAAAACATAATGTTTACCATCAGCCTTATGTGGAAACACAAGCTTGAATCTAAATTGCTCTTGAGAAGTACTACAATTCAAAGAGAAAACCAAGGTGATGAAGGAGCGTGCAGAATGGACTGAAAAAAGCCGAGCTGAACTCAGTACACACTTGAATGCATGCACACATTTAGCAAGTTCAATACTCTTCCCTTATTGAAAAGTCTGAAAAGAAAACTCCCTTTCACACAAGGCACAGTAATAAATCAGTGCACACTATTGCCCCAAACAGAAACCAACATTCACCAACTAAACAACAGTGCTTCCCAAGTGAAGTTGAGGAGGCAAAAGCAAAGATATGGTAATAGTGAAGACTTTGACAGAATGACACCACCTGAAATAACTGAGGATTGCCTCTGTACTGCAATATTAATTTTCCAGACTATTATTTATATTGCTTGTCCAGGAATGAATGTGTAATTCTCCTACTAAGCTGTGGGACAGATTTCCACACTATCACAAGACTATTCAGCTTTCAAAAGGTTAATATTTAATGGCTTTGATGTGCTTCAGTCCGATAGTTCAGCCTACCACCGTACTTTTGCACAAGCAATTAACTAAGCTGTTTCCTCTGCAGCATTAATTTTAACAGGTTTACAATGGTATCATTAGACCTCTGGACATTTAAGAGGAAGCACATTACAATTGAAAAGTACCACGCCAAGCGGGAAGCAAGTGGCTTCAATCCAGGAGCACTGAGGAATGCAGAAGGCAAGGAGAATTCAGTGGCAGATAATTCAGCCTCTGTGAACTCTTGACCAGAGCAGCAGACCGCAGAATTTTACAGGGCTCTTAAATCAAAGAAATAACTGCACACGGATCTTTAAGGCACTAGTTTTCCACTAGTTTGCCTTTGTGCTTGTTTGCTTTAAGCCAGGGAAGTAACTGCAATGTGATCTTTGCAGCAAGATACGTTCCATCATCTGCATTCAGCACGTAGGCTCCTGCTAGTGACATGCGCATCATCTGACAGAAATCCACT
>JBCJKH010021974.1:7500-21860 GCA_039877255.1 Loriculus beryllinus
AAACTCAGATTCTCGCCCTTCCTGCCTCCCTCCCTCCCTCCCTCTTTTTCCCTATCTTTCTCCTTCATTCCCTTTGTGGCATCTCAGATCCACAAGGAAGGAAATTGCTTTAGCAAAAAATGTTTTATGTATTACATAATCATGTTTATGTAAATAAATATTGGCATCTATTGTACCCAACACAATTAGCATGCCATTTCCAGGGACTGAACCCAAAATGCATCTCTTCAGAAGGAAGATTTCAACAAACATGTATAGAAATGCACTCAAGTACATCACAACGCATAAGGGACATAACAAAACCAGCAGATCACTGCCAATCATTATAAATTCAGCAGCAGATGTGTTAATATCGTGGTCCTCCAAACACAGGGGATATTCACCCTGCCTGGGGTTTAGCAACACAACCTCCCTTGTAGATACAAAATGCCAGTTAAATAGAGGGCTTGTTCTCCTGTGGCTTTTCTAGCATTTAACCCAAGCTGAACTCTAGCTAATATATCTGTGCTACTGGCTGGTACAAATACCCCTACTGCACACAAGACTGATGATAAATGTTTCTGTGAGGTTGTGTTGGTTTTTTTTTTTTGCAGAAAGACCATTCCCTTTAGAACAATGTGGAAAAGCAGTGGGCAAAAGGTACAAAACATGGAGTTGTTATTCCTTCCCCTGTGATGGGGAAAAAAAATTGTGGGTAGCAGCAGAGCCCCAAATTCATATCACACATTTTAAATAAATGTATTTGCTCAGAAGTACTTTAAAAAAGTACTCAAGAAAACAGGACTCAATGTTATTGGTGATGTTCTCCTCAAAGCATAGGAGATAAGACAAGAAAGCTGAAATTTAAAGGCAACAGAACTGTACCCACCTGCCAGGACCTGGGAATAAATTGAAAGTAGACTTCTAAACCACTTATTTAAAACATGAAATGAGTGAAGAGGTAGAAACTGAACTGGAGAATTGTCTTCTCATCCTCCCACTTTACACCCTACTTGAGAACAATCATAAAAATTCGAAGTAATTTGGTGCAATGGCCTGCTCTCCTCTTAGACTGCTTAACACTTTTCATTTCTTCTAGTTATCCATAAGAGCTTCATTAGGCAAACAATTATATGATTCATGCACATCTAGGACAGAAAATATTTTAGTGAACTATCACAGTTCTGGACTCTACATTCTGATGGTCAAAACCACAGGCAGGCAAGACAAATTTACCTCTATAACCACACAAATATTTTTATTTTCCCCAAGGTATAACAGCTATGATTATAATTAGACCTCTAATGAAAATATGTCCATATTATTTCTGCGCAGGCATGACAAACTTATTTGTATTTCAAGGACTTGGTGAAAAAAGAATTCTGATACAACTGAAAGACCTGAAGAGACTGAGCATACACAAAATAAAGTAATTTCCTCCAAAAAAAAAGTGTCAGAACATGGCTTTTAGGAAAGAAAAATCCCAGCTTGAAGATGCTCCAAAGCACACTGGCTCCCAAGAGTGCTTGCTAGAGGAAGGAAAACACAAAAGGAAGAATATTGCAAAAGAGAAGCAAATCCACCTAACTCGAACCATAGCCATTTTCTTGCCTGATAAGTCCAGAGCCAGGTGGCTAGAATAAAAGATTGGTGTTTATCTGTTGGAAGATCAGTGCTGATTCATTCTATTTACTGCAGCAAGCTCACCTGTGAGGCTTTATAGATGCCTTGGGGGAAAGAGCTCAGCAGGGGTTAACTTGTTGTTGAAGGGGAAGAAAGAAGAGGTGAGATTTGGGGTTTAATTGGTGCAAGGGGAAATCCCCTCTCTTTTATATATGTGCTTCAGAGAAAAACACAGGTAATAACAATAATAGTAAAAAGTCTTAGGACAAGAATTTTGCTAAGCACAATTCTCTAAGCATTTTCAGGTCAGCTTGGAGGTGGGGGAAGGGAGTTATCATTATAAAAGCTTCCCCTGAGGTTCAGAAGTGAACTCAGTTGTGAGAGTTGTAGGAAGCTTTAGCTTGTGTGAAATCTGTGAGTTTATTGCTTGAATTAACTCTGAGCTGAGGAATAAAGTATACTTAATGTACTTTTAAAGCACTGTGTTTAACTTCCCCGTTTGTTTCTATAAAAGGATGCTTTCCAAGCTGCTCTGTGCAATGTATTTGTCCCTCTGGATTTTACCTTCATTTGCTTGGTTGATCCAGAACTAAGAGACTCAAATATCTGGTCCCAGAAATTATTCTTTCACTGTAAAACACTGTAATTTCTTTCTTGCATTCCATTTAAAAGGATTCCAACTTGCAAGATTGCAGTTTCCAAGTCCTGGAAACCTAAATGCCAGTGGTCCTCTCTAGTGTCGTAACTGCAAAGATGAAAGAAATCAGTTAAAACCCCAGAACTGTTGCTTTAGCCCATTTTGCAGGTGATGTGGAGTAAAACAAAAGGCTGTTTAAAAGCAAGAACAAAAAAACCCCCAAACAACTACCAAACCTATGCATATGGCTGCAAGGCAGTTTATTTTGAACAAAACCCCTCTAAAGTTATTCCAAAAGTACTTGCTTGTAGAGGCAAAGCCTTTCCAAGCAGCAAGCGTGTTTAGGTCTGTTTCGCTCTGTGGAATTAGCAAATCTGCTCCCACCAGCCTCCTCAGCTGCCAAAGGCCACCCCAAATAGCAGAGCATCAGGAGACAGTGCCAGCCTTCACCCCCTTTATGTCAGACATAAATGCTTTTCCATGTCCTCCTGCATCGGTTTCTTCACTCTCTGATAAAATACTAGAAGAATTATGTTGCTCTCCATCCAATTTGAACAGGAAACAGTGCTGGCAAATAATGATGTTTTATGTTTGCAAATTTGCCTTTTTTTCCATTTTTTTTTTTTTTTTTTTTCCCTGCATCTAGCTCCTTGTTAGGGTAGGCAGCAGCCTATTTTGCCTACCATTAAAGCTGGCCCTGGCAAATGCTGTGTTGTATTCCCACAGAGACTATGAAGTTTACAGAATAACAAGGCTGCTTTAATGTGGCAAATGGAAAGACCGGAGATAGGCCAAAAAATGACTTTGACATTTAATAAATCCAACAGTTTTTGCTTTACACTTTCACTTAGTGCTGGAGTTGAGAAACATTTTAAAAAATAAAGCTTTACAGTTTCCTGTTAAATCTAACTATTTCATACCATGCAATTAATTGTGCCCTTGCTCTTTCAATCCACTCAAACTGAAATTAATAACACTGTAAGAAGCTGTGATTTTTACAATGATGTGTAGTGTAAAAACTAAAGAAATACTGATTCAAAGAAGGAAGCAAGAGGAACATGATGAACATTCTGTCTGGGAGAGAAATAAGCCTGTTTCTTCACATTTGTCAGCTGGAGTCTCTAAATTTCCCCACCTTGGTGCATCTTGTGAAGTGAGTAATTTGAAGTAGATGACTGTGGATGTACAGTGTGGTAGCACAGAAATCTTCTGGCTGCACAGCACAAATGTACTGTCAGCTATGTTATGCTCTGTCAGCTGCACACCACTCAGAAAAATACCCAGTTTACTTTTCCATCCCATTTAATATCCAGAATCAATTGAAGATGAAAGACTGGGGACTGGAGTTACTTGTTCTTAGTCCATCTATTTGTTTCACAGAGTGGGACAAATAGTTCCATGCTGTGGATTTTACTATATCGTAACCCAAAAAGGAAACACTACTGTGTTTTCTCTTACTATTTTCCTGCAGCCTGGCCTGGCGAAAGCACGAGGGCAAGCAGTGGTACAAAAGGTAGCTGGCAAATGTTCTTGCCACTGCTTCCCCCAAAGATCTATTGATGGCCTCGGTGGCTCTCCTCCTGGAGGTCTTTCTGTCTCTGGAGACATGCATGATCCTGCTGATGAAGGAAACAAAGAAAGTTCATTATTGCAATGCCAGATCAAAACCAGTGTGAACCCTTTTGGTCAGAAGAGCGAGGACTGCCCAGAGCTGGCCATGGTGACTTTATCACATTGTAGGAAGATCTAACAGAATAAACCTAATTTAAACGTCTACCCTCTGACTTGCTTATACCATAGCAAAGCAAAGAAGAAAATATTTTAAAAATAAGGGAGCCTGAAGTGTTTGGGGAACATTATTGGCATGTCAATAAAATACTCATAGAACCAGAGGCGGATCTTCCTTGAAGAAGCTAACTTCAATGACTTTTGTCACTGACATCGGCGAAGTAGGCCATGTCTGCATTGTGGCAGGATGAGATGTAGTTGGCTTTACTCCAGAATCAACTAAGCAAGGATGCAGAGTTCTACCAGCTTCCTCCAAGAAGTCATGGAGACGTGCATCCAATACTGGAATTCGACTGGAACATGGCCACTGACTTCAAGGAGATGGGCACTGGGTCTTTCATCTTGGTGACTCCTTTGCTGGTGCCACTGGATTACCATGCTGACAGGAGGTGAGATCTCCTGTCACTACCTTGAGCTCTGCCCCTGACAGAAGTGATTTTTCCTGGTGTCTACCTGCACGTTGTGTCGAACCCAGCTGCAAACTTTAAGTAGAAAAATGTAGCTAGTAATCACACAAATCCTTTCAAAAAGATTTGAGGGCAGGAAGAGGGATAACAGAAGATGGCTGCAATTCCTAGAAGAGTCTTAGGAGGCATTTGCCACACCTGATGGTGAAGCATCCTGCTGCCCACATCAGTTTATTACCCTGAGTTAGGTGCTGAGGGTCTGGACAGAACCCTGTCCTGTTCAGAAAAATTAAAGCAATTAAAATCAGGTGCTCAGCATCTAAGAACAAGAGTCCTAAAACCCAGCAGTTGGAGGAGGGAACTGCCCAACCTAAACTAGTAAGGAAGGCCAGGATTTCTAACTTGCAAAGAGAATGTGTTATATTGGAGCATTTTTCTCTCCGTTCTTCATCTACAAATATACTGGATGCTATCATACTGATTTGTACACGCCTGTGCAGAATGGTAACCTAGATTTAACCAAAGCTGTTCCCAAACTGTAGGTAAATGAAATTCAGAAAGAAATGTTGATCTGCCTCATCCATTTGTTGTTCCTTAAATGAGGCAGTGAGCCTGCTCCTAATGAGTAACTCCAGAGACAAAAGAACTGGGAGGCAGGAAAACAGAAGGCACTTAGCTTAGGCAGGAACTTCCCAGGAATTCAGGATCAAAATCCTGCTTTTCAGTGAGGTGAAACTATTTTCTTAATTTTTACCCCAAGCCAGCACAACTCAGACATTAAAAATCTGTATTGCTTAGGGAATCAAATCACTTGTTACAGCTCTGGAGTAATTTATTGCTGAAACAAAATATATTTTAGTCTTTTCACTTCTATTTTTTAAAAAATGTGAAGATAGTCAACGCACATGGAATGCTAAGGGAATTCTTGTTTGTAAGAACAGTAGGAATATAGCAAGACCCAAAATACTCGTGCAGTAACATACAGGAACACAAACGCTCTGTCCCACAGATATTTCAATCTTCTGGACAAAAAACATAGCTGACATAAATCACGATCCTTTAGCACTGATTAGTTTCCCAGACACAGCCAACTACTCCATGCACCAAGACCCAATTTATACACTACAACAACTTTTAGTATTTCCTTTTTCTCTTTCTTTCAGAGTGATCCTTATTTATCTTAATTCCCACCCTTCTTTTCTAAAAGTCATTGTGTGAGATTATTCTAGGGACAGGATGTACTTGCTGCTTTGAGCCAGGCATTGAACAGTCCCCCATTGCTGTTGTCTGTCTTGGAAATAGTTCACTATCATTATGGAAAAAATAGATTTATTAGATGTCTAATAATTATTGCTGGTGCGAATAATACTACTACAACATTTTTTGTTGGCTATTGTTATCTATTTACATGATCCTGTTCAAATGTTAACATATGTAAGTTAATAACATTAAAATGCATATTGTGATACAACACTCCCTTCCAGCTTCATTTCTCTTGGTTACCCTTTACCTACTGGTGGGACACAGCCAAAGGGTATAGCAGGGGCAAAAAGTATTTTACAGATGGGAACTTGATCCCACTGTGAGAAGAATTATTTGCCAGCTCACTGTAGCAGAAGACAGCTGGACCTCAACAGCTGGGATGTTCATGGCAGTCCCCTATTTCTAGCTTTTCCGGTAGCGTTATGGATGCCTTAGTTGTTGACCTGGAGGACACTTAATGGCTCAAATCTGCATACACAAGTTGTTTCAATCACAGGAATACCATGTGAAACATGTGCATAGACATTTCCATAGAGGAGTCACTTCATACAATGCCTTGCAGTTGCCCTCATTTTCACCTAACTTTGCATGGAAAAGATATTCCAAGGCATTAACTCTCAACGTGTTTGTTTTTGTGGTGGCTTGTTGTCTTTTTTTAATGTGAAAACCTGCAAATCCTTTCCAGGGAAGAAGTGCATCAGGCTGAAAGCTATTAATAAAGCTGCTAATAAGCTAATAAGGCTGCTTCCCACAGGGCATTTTGCAGACTTCCCTACAGCAGTCCCTCTATCTTCTCCTTCCAGACTGTATCAGACCGTGGGTTGGAAAACGTTGTTTTGAAGTTAGTTTCCAAATGACAATACAATGCAATGAAACAGAAATCCCTCTGGCACTAGTATATTACATCAGAATATTTTAGAACTGCAGGGAAAAATGATGTTTCACCAAAGAAAAAAAACGGTAAAATTGTTTCATAGGGACATAATCTAATACTGACTTCAGAAAAACGTAATTGAGTCAGAATCAATCGGACATTTTAAAAGCCTTTAATGAGTTAAACACGTGATTTCTTCATGGTTGGAAAATGGATTTCTTCAAGACAAGACAACAAATGCTTAACCTGTGTTATTGTGTTGTGCTCCACCACAATCCTCAGATGAGATTGAGTTTTTGAAGCTATTTTACTTTTTGCTGTATTGTTATTAAGGTGCGAGCATCAAAGCTGTGCACTCTAAAAGTTACAGGTGTGGTGATTAACTTCTTGTACCCTTCTTTACTCTCACAAACTCGTATCAGACTGAGATGGGTTAGTGATCAGTTTTTTACTTACAGGGAAAGTGTTGGGGTTTGAAAGTGTAGTTTGGGGATTTAGGTACTTTCTTTGTTCTGTGACATTATACAAGTAATTCAGTGGCATCTCGGAGCATAAAACCAGTTGTCTGTGGATTTTATAATGAGCTGGTTATCTTATTTCCCTTTGCAAATCAAATTTAAGGAATAAACTGAGAAATGTCCTGTTTGAAGGATGGGTGTTTTTTTTCAGAGATGGCAAACAGATAAAGCAGATAAAAGCTGATATTAGCTTTCCTACATTTAGTTCCTGTGACTATAGACATTATAGACATTAACCTGTTTAATATGAATACTGTCTCCATAGCCTTCACAAAATGTCCATAGCAGGCTTTATGCTGGTAATAAGAGCTAAACCGTGCTGTATTTAATTTCATTCCCGCTGATAGCATTTATCAGCAAAATCTGGATTTAAAACCCCCCAAAATATGCAATTTAAGCCTCATCATAACTGGACTGCTGAGGAGGAAAGTGAAGGGATTATCTGGAGCCTGGAAGCACAAATATAAGAGTGCATTGTCAGCATGGGCTATAGGCCTTTTGGCAAATGGTAGTGTAAGCTTCAGCTGACAGGCCTTTTCGCAACTGACAGATGAAAATATGAAACTTAAATTCTTCATGACAGATAGCTGTGCTGAATGAAGAGGCCAATGGGACAGTGCTGGGTTGGGGGTGAGAGCGACATAGACAGGCCCTGTGTGTGCAGCATGGCGCAGCTCTTTGTAACTTGCACACAATTGATTTTTCCTTAAGACTCTCCCACTTTGCCAAGCAAACTGTTATAGCAGACTGGGGTCTTTTTTTCTCCCCTCTCTTTTTCTTTCAGATCAACATCTTTTTTTCAGCAAATGAATGCCAAGTCTTAGAAGACAGGGGTGGCAGATTAAATTTAATATGCAGGCATGAAAGATGTTTCCTGGATACTTCTCCATCGGACATTTCCACCCAATCTAACACGCTGCCATTGTAGGAAGCTTATTCACTGGTTTATGAACTGTGCCTAATCCTCAGTGATGGCAAGCTTTGTCAAAATGAAAGAAAACTCCTGTATTTTGAGATGATAGGTCCCTTCTCTCAGCACCCTGCCGCTGCAGCCCCGCCTGCTCACAGGTTGCACTGCCAACCAGGATGCACCTTGGTGCAGGATGAGCTCCTGATGTGAGATGGAGGTCCTGGGAGCACAGCGCAGCCCAGTCCCTGCCTCCAGATGTGGTTTCAGATAGCAGGGAAAGCACAACTTCCACATCTGTGGTCCTGTGTGGACACAAGCTGACAGGGACTATGGACTTCTCTGTCTGTTGGGACACCCCAGTGCTGCTGCTTGGCTCTCTCATGGCCCCAGCATAGGTGCTTGCAGCTCCCAGTACTCTCCTGAGGGTGACTCTCCTTACACCCCCAGTGTCCATGCAGTTCCTTCACCCGCTGCTAGTTCATCTGCCATCCCCATTTCCCAAGCCAGCCTCCTTCAAGCCGTGCTCCATCTGAAGCACTGACAGTATGACTGACAGCCGGTTTCCTGGCAGGAAAGCTTCTGGCTTGGAGTCCTGCAGGGCATCATACCAGGTGACGGCAAAGGTCTTCTCTGGCCTTTGGGTCTATGAAAAAGAAGAAAACACCCAGGCAGGTTTTGTTGGTTTGTTTGCTTCCCTTTTGCTAAGGGAAGGGCCCTGCTATGGGGAGCTGTTATGGTCTCCCCTGTGCTTTCAGCCTCATTACTGTGCTATAAAAAGGGGAGGTGGGAGCCAAGAATAACAATGCACAGTACGGCCCCTGGCCAATCCCAGAGTCATTACCTCTGCAGAGTTCCCTCTGAAGTCAATGGACTGTAGAATCCAACCTTTAATATTTGTCTTCTTTTATACAATTTGCAATTATCAATACAAAAAAATAGAAAATTGTAAGGTAATATGTTAATTCTTACCAGATGTACTGTACGTATCCTTATGTGCTAGAAGCCTGGCAGGACTGCAATGTCACAACAGACATTTACTGAAGTACCTGGGGAAATGTAACAAAAACTGTTAGTAGAAAATGGTCTTTCAGCTAAATTACCTAATATATTTGCTAATGGTATCTGATTTAAAAGCCATAAAAATACTAAGTTAAAAGCACATTAGAAGATGTGGTATATTTATAAGTGTTTGTCACCTTGGCAACAAAAGCGAAATTCCAAATCTAACACTAGCTTTGATGGGCCAAGACCTTTGAAAATTGATAAATATCTGCTCTTTATAGCAATGATCTGCTTTCAGTGAAGAAATACTGCACTGTAAAAGGAAGTTCTTCATTGCATAACAGGATTTTTGTTAGCTTTCAGCTATGGTTTTGCCTTGTCTGCCCATTGCAGTATAATTTTTTTGAGTCTTGACAAGGAAAATAGTATGTTTTCAAATATGGTGAAACACTGATATTCATTGTACCCTTTTTTCTTATTTCAAGTCTTAATTTCCTATATACAAATTTGTATCACACTGAGCTCTAAACTGGTCTTGGTCTGTTTGCAGATCTACAGCTCAGATCTGATGGCTGTGATGAGGGCTTTTTCTGCCTCTGAGTAGTTGTTCCACAAGCACTAAACTAGGCGTGCCGTGACAAACATAGTACTAGTTTCAGCTTTGCTTTCGTATATAACATACACTCCTATAAAACTGCGCTTTAAGACTAAAAGGAAAGCTATTTACTCACTTGTAATGCCAATTCTCCCAGTGTATTACCTCTGCATACAGCTGAGTTTACATCCTTACTATGCTAATTCTAGTAGCTCTGCTGGTTTGCCCACTGATCATGGATGGAGAACACAGGGACAGATCTACACAAAGAATCAACAGTAAACTAAAACTCTGTTCTGTGTGATGGGAACAAGCATCTCCAAGGATCTGGGAGTCAAACTAACCATGAGAAAGACTGTCCCCAAAACTGAGCAGAAGGTGAGGGGAGAGGGGGAAAATGCATGTTTTCAGAGGTAAGCAGACAACACACTAATAATACTCTATTTCTCTCTCAAGGATTGTCTCCACAAATTTCCCTTCTTGAGAAAACAACTACTAGCAGCCCACCTTTGCCAGATAATGGCAAATCTCCTGGAAAATACTGGTGCTGTCCTAGCATAAGCCTCTCATTTGGGCCTTTCCAAGACAAAGAAGCATTACCCAGCATAACTGACCTTCACCTTGTATCCTCACATCTGATGGAATTCAATTAAACAACTTGGCCACAGAAAGGAAAGCAAAATCTCTTGTATGTAGGTAATCTCTGAGCAGAGGTGGAACCCCATGGGTTCAAGAGCCAAAAACGCCTTTAAGGATTAGAGAAGCCCTTAGGGAGTTTTAGGTAGTACTAAATTAAACACTGCTAAGCATCTCATACCTGTCTCTTTTACTTCCTGTTTTGTAGGCTTCCAATTTCCTTCTACTGTTGATTCATGAGGTTAACAACTGGCCAAGAAAGGCAAAGCGGGCATGAAAATCAACAGGAAAGGACAGAACCAGAAAGGGCATGTGAAGGGCAAGGAAGTAGTGGAAAGTAGAAGGACTGGAAAGAGCAAAAAGTTTCCTTTAGCAAAGTTAGGCTGGGACATGTTCAGAAACATGTTTTGTATGTTGGACTTGTGATATGGAAATAGGTTTTGTTTAAGGCACAGTAAAGGAGAGCTGAATTGTCTATGATTGCAGGAGACACTGAGCCAAGTTGTTCAGAAAATCTGTATTTTTCATTCAAATCAAGTATCTAGGGGGGAGAGGAAATGTGTCAAAATCAATAAAAACATTGGAGAAGTTGAATTGGAAGGAAGAACTTTTCATTTCAAAGTTGTTTAGGACTTCTCAGTATTAGTGCAGAATTCTGCTGTTCTGAGTGCAAACTAATTTTTTTTACATTTTATAGGAAATGCAAAAATACCTATTCTATTCTGATTTAGATTCCCCAGTGAAAGTGGTGGCATCTAACTAATTTTCATCATGAGCATACTTTGCTTTTGTCAAAATTGATGAGTGTCAATCAGATTAGACCTTCAACCTTGCACAGTGTTTCAGTGGACTGAAGACCAAGCCCACAGCTCTATCCATCTCTGTCATCCAGACAGTCGTGCCCCAACACCTCATGAGTGAACATCTCCAGTGAACCACAGAACTGACCCTTGTATTAGTGAAATTGCTTTCCAGCAAAATACATGCAATTTATATGGGGCTGATAAAGCCTCTATTAAGACACTGGTTAATAGATGTGGTTGGAGCTATTTTTCAAGTATTGATAACAGGGTGGAAAAAGGGTTTCAATTAACTGAGGTAGTAAGAATCATATGGATAGACATGTGCTCTTACACTCAAGTGCACAATTTTCACTGATTGATAAACCTAACACACCACTTGAGACTATATTCTAGTTACATCGCTTCACCATTAAGCTCTTCATTTACCCCCAAATGAATAGATTAACATTAAGTAAACTCTACTGAAAAATTGTCCAATTCAGTGAAGTTTTAATATAAATTTGTAACAGCCATAAAATAAAATTACATTTTATCATTTGAAAATCACTATTTAAAATGAACAATTTGAGATTTCTATGCAATGAGTGTTTCAGATGTGCTTGTTAAATAAGTTGCTGCAAAACAGCAAAAGACCATCTGCAGTGTGTATATAAGATAGTGTATATGCATATAACATACACAAGCACCCATGTGAATATTAAAAAAGTGATTAAATTTTATTATGAATATTACCAGCCACATTGATTTAGCCAATTTGCATTCAGAGTTTTTGTTTGTTCTTACATATGCCTCCAACTGGATTTTCTTTTGTTTAGAATAAATAAGGAATCGGTCAATTGAATCAGCATTTTAAATGCTGAAGAAAAATGCCTATATTATAGGGGCACTTCTGAAAGTCATTAAAAATGCAGGGAAGGTGGAATTACCTTAAGAAGAGGTGTAACACCAGTAACATGGGCAAATTCTGAGGAACTGGAGTTGTTCTGTGAACACCAGATAGCTGAAACCCACCCTGTAATATCTCAAAGAATCTGGACTTCAGTATGTAAGGTTTGGCTGCATTCAGAACTAAAATCAAATCGCTACTTGCTCTTTGCTTTTAAGAGGAGATGGTTTCTCATTATATCCAAAAGGCAGCTGTCAAGAGCCTTTGCTGAATATTGGGAGATCCTTATGGTCATTAATAGTATGACAAAATGCAGTGTTTCAAAATATTCTTCTATAACCTAGTTAGGAATTCTGTGTATGTCAGCATAGATGACATCTGGTGATGTCTCTTTTTCATCATTCAGCATTAAAAAGCACATCAATTTTTTCAATTCTCTTTTTATCTTTGGGTTTAAACTTATAGAACTTAAGAACCAGGCATTTGGATGGATTCAGTTACACCGTGCCTACAAACCATGTGTGTGATAAGTGTTTGGGAAATCAAATTCTAAATGTAGTCATATTTATGGGAATTGAAGAGCCATTGTTTCAGTTGCATCTCTCAGATCTGCCTGTAATTGTTTAGACTCATTTTTCCTTGTGGCTTACATACAGCCTGCGTAAACACTGAACATACAATTTCAAACCTGATCGTTTTGTTCTGGTCACACTTCAGACTGCAGCCACCTCAGACCGCTTCTGAGGGAGAACACAATGGCAAATACGGATTTCTCCCTACAGATGACAAAGCAATGAAACACAAAGAACATAATTCTTTGGTTTTTGGTTTTTTTTTTTTTTTTTTGTGCTGACTTTTTCTATAGCCTATAAATCATTTGCCATTAATGTGCAAGAACTTCCGTGAAGATAGTGCCATAGCCAGGCAGAATGATGCAATGGAGAGGATTTAAAGGTCCCAGCAGTGCAGAGACTTTGGTTTTTAACTAATTAATGTTGTCTTAACTTTAAATACATTATCAGTTTCCTGAAAGAAGGGAAATTGTTCCACTGACTACAGTTATGTATCTTACCAAGCAGCATAAAACCATTGCCTTAAAACATGAATATCTGTTCCAAATGGTTTTAATAAAATCTGTGCTACTACATGGAAAAAAATGACTTTGTAGGTTTGCAAGAGCATGAAAACAAGATTATAAAACAATCTTTCAGACCTCAAAGATCTGATCTGCAGAAGTGCTTAGCATTGGCATCTCTGGGAGTTCAGGATCTTTCAAAATCAGGCCCAGAGCCTGAATAAGAATGTCACCACAAGACATTTTCTTGCTATTTGCAGATTTTCTTTACAATACCTCCAGCTTTTGATTGTGCTAAAGCCTTAAAAGCAAATCAGAGAAAAGACTCCCCTATTGTGTATTACAAAAGATACAGCGAGAAACAGTAAAACTGAGGGAGCTGTTTCCTAATGCACTCTTTCACATGACAATGAGTTTAGATCTTTTACTTTTTTTCTGAGTCAACCTCAGTAATGACATACTCAAATCTCACTATTTAACTGTAATATACTACTGTAGATGATCCTATCTACTTTTAGTTTACATTGTACATTAGAATAATAATTAGCAATATATAAGCCTGCTTAATTGTATAGTTTACCTGTTGTAGTTTAATAAGTACTGTACACATAAGTATATAAATTTATGTATAGGTATACATGTAGATAAAAGGGATTTTACATATATACTCTGTAAGACAACTGGCTTTGTTGATTGGTTTGACTTATGCTCACTGTTTATTCTGATGCTGTTTTTACAAGCATTCCAGCTATCACTGGTGCTCCCGTATTTGCTAAGGGGCTAAGAATTAAAGTTACAAAAGATTTATGTGCTTTGGAAAGCAAGTCAGGAACAGAGAGCGTCTGTTTTCTAGGGTTTTCTTTAACATGCCATTCAGAATAAATTACTGTCTAACAGAAACAAAAAGGACTATTAGTTTTGCATGGTTGTGCATACAACAGCCCAGAGTCTGCTCTGAGCTGCTACACTAGTGTAGAAGGGTTGGATGAGCTGGGTTAAGATTAGGACTTGACCCAATAGCTCCTTGTGGTTCTGATTTGACATACTACATCAACTTCACTTGGTAATCTAAGATAAAGAGCAGAGCGATTAAGTCTCAAGAGCATGCTCATTTTGAAAGAAATTAATTGATGCCTCTGTTAGTGGCATACTGTTTCCTCATTCATTTCTGTGGAAAACCACTACATGGTTCATCAAAACCTCTATGCATGCTGAAGGAGGCATGAGAGCTTAACAGGAACTCTGAGGAAGAAGGTATCCTCTGCTTTTCAGGACACACAAGGAAGAGTTTTGGGGCTTTGTGGCATTTTGTGTATAAAAAGAAATGCTTTGGGTCACGCCACAGGCACCAAAATCTGCTTTTC
>JBCJKH010021975.1:0-15144 GCA_039877255.1 Loriculus beryllinus
AACCATGCAGTGATTTTAACACCTGTGCCATTAGCCCATGATAATTTGTGATAATTTCTAAAGTTCTGAAATATGTTTTTAAATTTAAAAGGTCATTTTTAAGGTATTTTTAAATTAAGGAATTCAGTGTAATTCCTAATGACTTCCTGTTAGATAAAAAGCACGTGTCTACATATTCTAATAATTCTATTCCAGTACTAGGAGCAACTTAGAATTGACTGCATGTAGAAGAGCACTTTGATTCTGAAAAAACAGATTTTAAGGTGCAGATATATCCATTTTAACAGTCTGAGATTACTTTCACATTGTATAAAAAAATCAACTACTTGTAAAAATTATTTTACAGCTTTAAAAGTTCAAGAAACACATATATGTAACAGAAAATATCCTGAGCAATACATGCTTAACTACTTTTGGCTCTTTTTTTGCTTAAGATTTACTCTTAACAGAGATTGACTATTCTGGGAGGCAGACTGCATTTTCCTCCAAAAATAGTTTGCATTTGAATTTTTTAATATTTAGAGTAGAGCTTTCAGCCTTCAGTGTAAAAGTACCTTAAAATATGTGAAGGTCAAAGTAAACCTTCATTTTAAATATTTCAAATTGTTATAGCTACTGCTTTGAGATAATATGACATTTACAGTAATTGCTGAAATTCCAATTACTTTCAGTAAAAGATGCTTCTTTTGCAAGTTGCTAAAAAATACAAAGGTGCATTGGATATTGCACTGCTGGAGACACAGTCTGCAAGTAAAGGCAATTAAATGCAAGTTTGAAGATACACAACGTATTGGACCAACATTAAAAAGACTTCTTCGCATTTGACTGTTTACCAGTTTTGTCTTTAAATAATAGTCTTCTTTTGGCATGTAATGTATATCTGCTTGCACTAAACATAATTTATGAATATTTTAACACATGTGTACTCAGTGGGGTGTATTATCATACTGATATAAATAGAATTAATGAGCAGTCAACCTGCCACATGTCATGACATATGACAGGGCAGCCAGAGCATGGGAATAATTCTTTCTGTTTCATATTAAAGCTTCTTTTCCCAGTTGAATTTTTGTTCCCAGATGCCAACAGACCTAATTTTCTAAGGACCATTTACAAAAATAGTAAGAAATGACAAACCTGGACTAATTTATCTTGGGTCACTTCAAAGGATGTTTATTTTTTATGCCATTTCAAATGCATAAATAAACAGATCAAAGGAAGTGGCTTTTTTTCAGTGAAATTTTAGGGGGTTCACAATGAGGGATTTGATAGCTGCTTCAACTTTCATTCCTAGCAAGCAGACATTATATTTGTTGGTGATTTTGAATTTGTTTCAATGTCATGTTATCTATTTCTTCTGTTAAGGGACTAGGATATATCAACCATCTAAATACAAAGATGACACATACCAGGTAAACAGTTATTCCAATGCAGCAAGAAATACAGATGCAGACAAGTAATATCCTTTTAAGCAGTGATTCTTTCCCAGTTTCAGAGGCTGGGTAACTATCTGCTAACCATGACTAATAAGATTTATTTTAATAAAGAGATAGTGCAAGTTGACAGAACATGCAGAATACAAAGCTGGGTCATAATCCCTGTTTGGCACTTTGTTTTAAAAGAGAAAACTGAACTGTAATAACAATCCTGTTTATAAAAGGCTGCTTGGTCAGTTAAAGGGCAATAAATTGGTCCTAATAAAATTAACAAATTAACAAGGGTCATAATTAGCAAAAAATAGCAAATTAGTATCAATCAGATTGCCCAGATAACGTCTAATTAATGATCCTTGACTTGTAAAGTTTTCTTTTCAGTAAAGCATACTGAAAATGTTCTTTGACAATGCAGTGCTGGGCAACTGAAAACAGGGAGGGAAACACATCTCCTGCTTTTTCTCCTTTTTAGTTTGAAATCGCTTTTTAAAAAAACTATTTTACTACTCATGAATCTTTGAAGCCATGACTCATTCTCTGTCATTAGCAAGACAGTTTCCTAAAGATGGATCTCATTCAGGTTTGAAGGAGTTAAAGTGACTTATTTTAGGCTCTTAATTTACTAAGGAACAAGGAGACCCTACAAGTTCTTGTGCCTGATGATCTTCACGGCAGGGCAATAGCACCTCTCTTGGGAAATCTAGCTCGGTCACACTCAAAGAAAAGGGGCACCATCTAGTGCTTTTTTGGAGGAAAAGCTGCTAATACGAGTAGGGGTGTAGCGAGGGGGGAGGAACAGATGAGGGGGAGGGAGAAGAAATGACACTTCATTTTTTTCAAAAGACAAAGAAAACCTGTTGGCCTGTTTCATCTTCCATTTTGAGGCACTGCAGTATTTAGCTCCAGGCTGTAAGTAAAAATTGTCAGCTTTCACAAGGTGGAAGGAAGGAGTCCCAACAGCTAAAATAATATATCCAATTTAAAATGGATGGGGGACTGGTATACAGACATTATTCTGCTTAATAGGTATTTCTTCTGCCTATTAATACATTTAAACATTTCCCTATCAACCATTTTCATTATACAGTCTCTCTTTTATTAATCTCAAAGAAACCCTTTTTAAGTCATTTTCATTTCATTGGAGACTACACTGTGGTATTAACGTTCCTGGAAATGTCCTTACAAATACTCTGTCCAGAGTTCATCCAACATAACAAAGAGATTCTATGAAAAATGACTTGTAACATAAAATCCTTTACAGTGCAGTAAGATCAAGTTAACCACTGATACTGATAGGAAAAAACTTGGGAAGTTTTATCTGATTGGCAAAATAGGTTCGTATCTGAGTACAGGGAAAGAGTGCCCTTTGATAAAATTTCACAGCATTAAAGTCTGATTATCCGAATGACTTTTGAAGCCTCACTGAAAACAACTCAGGGGGGAAATACTTTTCTGCTGTAAATTTGGGAATAGATTATTGTCTAAGAACTATGAAATAGGAGCTCAGTATTGTTTAACTTACTGATACTACGAATTGATAGAAACTGAAATAACCACTGTTTCAAAGGTACATCTGTTCTTCGGGAGCCCCAGGTCGGGGATGTTTGTTGTGAACCCCAGGGGTGGAACCCAGAACAATCACAGCTCTACATGGCATCAGAGCACAGGACATGCTGAATATTCAAACGTACTGATGCCCTGATCAGAGCCCCAAAAGATACACAGTTAAGATCAGTGCTCATTTTTTAACTTCTGGGCCATAATCTTGGATTCCCTGGGCACTCCAAGCTCGCAGTCTACTGTGTTGTGGTAACAAGGGAATGTCAGCCCGTGTGTAAGACTAAATAAACAAGAAATATTTCTACCAGAATAGTGCTGAGCAAAGCAAATATGTGGCTTGATGAGTAACTCTCAGAGGGAAGCCTATCCCAGGAAACAAAAACAAAAATAGATTTTACGTTCCTATAGAGTTTTTCTCATGAAACTGATCATGCCTGTAGGGAAACCATTCACAAAAAAAAAAAAAAAAAAAAAAAGGCAAAAAAAAAAGCAGGTGTAGAGCTAAGGGACTCAACTAAGAGCAGGTAAGCTGGGAGCAAAAATCAGTAAAAACGTCAGATTCCTAAATCTTAAAGAGGGCCAGAAACAACATGCAGGTTCTGGCAATCATTTAGAAGCGCTCTGGTCTAGTGATCTGATCACAGGCTGGAGAACCATACCTTGCCCTGCAGCCTTCAGATTTCAGCATGTCAATTCAGGGCCTGCACCACTCATATGCTGAACATCCTTGTTTTCTAGTGAAAAAAGGAGCTCAGGACATCTGCTGTTTGGACCATGGGCTCAAGTTGCCTCATTTTAGGCACCTGTATTTTCAAATATCACTATTTCACCCCTTTGTGCCTCAGTTTCCACATCCGTAAAACCTGATAGCTAGGCTTACCTTGCATGGGTGTCAGGAAGATTATTTCAGTTCTCCAAAGAACTTTGAAAAGGAGAAGCAAAACACACTGAATTTACGTATTATTTGTCATTTTTTATCCCATAAAATGGAAGTCAGACACAGCCTAGACTGTGAACTATAACAAAATGTGCACAGCCTTCCTTATGGCTCTGATGCCAAAACTGCTGGTGAGTCCAGCATGGCTTTGGAGGAAGAAGGCAGCTTCCCTACCTGCTGACCTGGCAACACTCAGGGTTAAGTGGCAAGTTAATGTCTTAAATAACCACAACTTTAACCAACTAATTATTCTATAAATTTCCATTATATTCTTTAACTGAACTACCAGTGCAATTTACTATGTATTTCTGATGATTTAAAAAATCCCACTTTAAACAGAAGAATCCCTGGAAAGGGAACTTATTCTATTGGGTAGAAATTAAGTTCCCAACAAAAGCCTCTCTTTGGGGGTTTTCCTTGGTGCAGAATAAACCTCTAATCTAACCTAATGATTTCAGGCAGATGCAATCTTGCCTTGACAGGTTTCACATCTTCTAGAATTGATTAGATGAGCCCATTAGAAAAGTCTGCATCAGTTTCTTTCTAAACTTGAAGAATAATGTAACACTTTACCTATCATATCCCTTTTTAATAAAGCAGCCACTTGTCTGCCATGCTGGGTACCTTCACAAACTCTTAATGTATCTCCAACTTCCTTGTCTGAAGCTTTCCTTCCCTTGCTGCAAGCGTGCCATTTTTCTCTGGTCTTTGGGGTATCACTTTCCTGAATGCTATAGTTCAGTGAAACCCTTTGGTAATGACAGCACTGAAGTGATAATGTACTTTCCCTATTTCCCGTTAATAGTCACACTTGATCCAGCAACGGGTGCCAGCTCACTGGCAGAAAGATGCTTTAATATTTTCTAGAGGTAAAAGGACCTGTTCAATTTACAGCCTTGACTAACTCAGCAGTTTTGCTCTGTCTTGGCATTGAAATTAATGTTTTAGCTAAGACAAACTAAAAAGAAATCCCCCTTAGTTTGCTCAGTTTCATGCCAAAGAAACAAAGTATGATTCCTTTCTTCTCCCTGAGGTAATGTGTGAAAACTGAATAATGTAATGAAGGAGTTAAAATAACTGAAGGAGGGAAAAGGGAAGGGGGTGAACAGCAGCGTTAAAAAGGAAAGCAGTTTGTTTTTCTATTTTAATGAGACCCCTAATCACAGACCATCCAACAATACATGTATCCTTGCCGAAGAGCTGCTGATATTCTACATTAACCTTTGATAGCGAGAAGTGTATTACCCCTACTGTTTTCCACAATAAATTATGTTATATCTGGCATCCAAAGCGCTAGGAAGTGTTCAGCCAGCTGGAAGCACCAGATTGGCCCAACATCCCTAACATTCAGATTATAAATAAAGGGTACCTCATACTGCTAGTATAACAAAAACAAGCAATGTGGAGGAAGGGCGACTTCCCCCCCTGCCCACAGAAGCAAAGGGCATCATTTTGGGAATGGCAGAACAGGAATTCAAGAGGGCAGGGTTTCTGCAGCAAGATGCATTCCCAGCATGCCAAACCTCAGGGAAGTGCAGGACTTCAGGCAGAGAAATGAGACTTCTCCAGTTACATCTTTAGTGGTGATTTGCACATATTAAAAAGCCAAGGGGAAGTGTATCTGGCTCTGCTCTTCCTAGATGGTATAACCACACAAACACATGCTCACAAATATACATATCTTTCCACTCTTTAGGCAGCAGTGCCTGTTCTCTTCCACCTGTGAAAATAATTAGTTCAGCCAAAACCTCAGTTTCAGAGGATGTGGTCAGATGTGCCATGGTGCAGGCTTCTCCCACACCCTCCAATGAAAGGACATTATGGCTATAAGTACGTAACTACGTTGTGATAAAAGTAGAGGAAAACCCTGCCTGTTATAATCTGGAAGATAAAGGTATCAAATAGGAAGAGAACAAAAGACAGTCCCAGGACTCAAACCCCAGTGACTGAAAATGGCTATAAATGGACTTTTCAAAAATTTTCCATTGGGTCCAACTCTTGCCAAGGAAACCACTTCATCAGCTTGAGTTGGGAGCACAACTGAACCGGTGCTGAGAGCTGCTAAACCAACTCTACTGCTGGAAAAATTAGCCTCATCTATTTATTTTAAGGGCTAGGCTATGGTGGTCCCTAGTGAGGATGTAATGGGAAGCTGGATACAAGGAGCTGTTCTCACCACTTCTTTTCGGTAGGGGCTGGGCACAGCTGCAGTCCCTGTGCTCTCCTGGGGGCAAGAATTACCCCCAAATTGGTATATTCCATCTTCATTACTCCAGCTATTATATAAACATGGCTATATGCTTGCTTACTTAAGCTGAAAAATGGAAAAGAGGAACTAAAATTACGGTTAATAGAGTCGGACACAGAATTCCCCATTTAGCTTGCCCTCATCATAGCTGCTTCCCCCTTCTGCCCTATGTAGATGCGTTCCCCCACAACAGCACTTTCTCTTCTCTTCTCTTCTATTCTCCCTTCCTTACTATTTTTTCTTTCTCTGGTGCCTTCTTCCCTCTGACTGTTAATGCTGTTGTGGCTGTTTAAATCTGTGCATTGAAGGTGCAGCTTGAGATTTCTGAAAGAAGACACTAAGACAGTAGCTCTCCCTCTCTGGTCTATAACACTGTGGAAAAGGGGCCTGTCAAATTGCACTAACAATAAAATTTATGAACTTTTCAGTATCCTGTGACAGATCTCATGACCAAAAATTGCCGGAAACTGGGCAAAGAAACAATGCACGGCCAACAAGATATCTTTCAATGTCTACCTCTCTCTCTACAGTTGGTCTGTGCCACATTCTGCAAATTTTCATTTAATTCTCCATTATGCAACTGAGGTGCTACCTAGAAAGACTCTAATCTGTTTGGTTTTGCAGGCTTGAAAGGGTTGCTGCAGTGAAACATGCCACAGAATAGACCAGATGTCCTGATTTAGTTCAGGAACATGTAGGTATTTGTGCTTCTGAGAGGGGCGAGAGGGGCAGAGGTGAGTCTTCCCTCCTTCTGAATGGAAGAATCACAAGATTGCTACTGCCTTTACACCGAAGGTGCATATTCTTTCTTGCAAGAGCTGATGCTTCCCATTCAATAAATGGTTTGTTCCGATCCAACTGCTGTCCCCAAAAAGCCTGTTTGGGTTTCTTTAAAGAAATCATACTCCATCCCAAACAAACAGCACAGATCTACTGTTTTTCTCTAAGATACATTACATCAGTTTGAGATTTTGAGAAGAAAATAAAAGACCCAGACATAAAGATTTAAAGAAAATGATGCAGATCTGACACACTGCTTCCATGCTTTCTTTTCACTGTCAGGGACACAACTGTATAGCTTGTTAAAGGATTCTGGATAGTGTAGTCCCAGCAGACATTTCCTGTACTAAGATGTAGTCTCATTACAGTTACCAAAAGGGAGTATTCAAAACATTACTTATCTGCACATAATCACTATATCACACCATGTATCCTTTATTTTAATTCCTACTTGCTTGCTAATTACCCACTACACTGAAGGTCTCACAACTGCTCTCCTTTCAGCAGCTTTGTTTGCAAAGTGTCTGGCAATAATCTCCCAGCAGTGTATTATCATGCCCTTTTCATCACACTATTTAATCAATAGGGTAATGACCTCATATAAGCTACTTCCAGGACCTAGCCATGCCATGCTAAATAAATGAAACAAACAAAACTGTGGGCTACATGCCTTCAGTTTTACAAATCTGGGTGAACCATTTCTGTATTAAAATCTATTAGAATAGACAGATATTACAAATTCTTCACATCTCTTGCCAGGAAAAAAAAAAAAAAAAAAAAAAAAAGAGAGAGATTTTACAGTACTGTGGGGAAATGGCTGGTTTCTTTAAACAGACATAATTGTAAAACATGTGTGTTATTGGTCAAGTGTTCATAGGAAGATTTATCAGGATAACACTGGAAACAACCCTTTCCACCAGTACATCACGTCGTCACTTAAGAGGACTGAATGGTGACCATCACAGCTAATGGGATGAAATCACATGCAGCACAATTCCAAAACAGAGGTTGGAATGAACCTTTTTTTCAAAAGGATTTTTTGCTTTCTGTTCTAGTGAGCAGAAGGAAAGCAGCTTCTCTCCATTTCCTGAGCTGTAAACTTACAAAGTGTGGTTCACTTTGATTTTGCATCCCATGGCTGGATTATACTCCAGCTAATAAAGTACATGTGAGATGTGTTTAGTAATGTGTGAACTCTGGAGCATATGTAGCATCACTCTAGTGCGGTGATTCTCTTTTCCAGAAGAATGGGGTGATAAATTAGGTTTGTCTGCTATTCTTAACCACCACTCTTCATAATCCTAGTGGGAATTTAATTTCAGAATTTTGTTATAACTAGACAACAGAAAGCAACAAAACTGACCAGTTGGCACACAGAGTGACTGCATATCCCTTGTATTCTTGAGGAAAACAGAGGAAAACATCCACATCAGCATGGAGGTTTCACCCCACACAACCTCTGACAGAATGGTTAGGGCAGAAAATAAGCTGTCTTCATGACACCTGCACAGCTGGGGAAGGGTAGTGCAGAGACATCTGAAAAGAGCACTATGTATGCAGTAGAAGGAGCAAAAACCACAGAGTCTTACGATACCATGACAGCATCACCATGCACTGCTTTCATGTGAATGGAGATCCCCCCCCAGAAACAGTGAAAAACAATAGCTTATAATCCTGTTTTATCCCAGGTATTAACTGAAGCTGACCTATTTCTACCAATATACCTTAAAACAAATTTTCACGGGAAATTTTTCGCTGCACCAATGCCACTTACGTACTTTTGGCACCTTCCTTTTAGGTGTGTTATGAAAATGACAATGTGCCAGTCATCCAAGCTGTCGACACCAGCTAAAATCTGTTCTAACGCAGAGTAATTTACACTTGGATGAACACCTCCCAAGAAGTAATCACATAAATACCTTCACTTTGAGATGCAACTCATTGCTGGTTAGGTAACTCCTATAATGAGCATAAGTGTGGTCTGTCGCAAAGACCTGAAACGGCTTCAGTGCAAATATTCTGTTAAGATAGATAATATATGAGATGCTTGAAGAGTTAACTATGTAGTATGCCTGTAAAGCACTTGCTGCGTTATGAGATACTAGTTTTAGACTTTAAAAACTTCATTTTGGAAAATACTCTCAAAACATCCCATATAACACTAGCCTAGCAAAACAGTAACTTAAAAACCCCAAAACTTGCAGTCCCATAATGAACTGAACTCTCCAATTGGCCCATCTGATGGTCTGGCCACTGCAAAACTATTACCTGCACTTCTAATGCAAAGACAGAAACAGCAGAGAACAGCAAAAAAAAAAAAAATTAAGAGATAATACTAAGAAAAGAGAAGAAATAAAACCACAGGTATCTCCAACTGAGGCAAACTAACCTCTACGAGTGAGATGGTCACACTGGATATTAACTGTTTCCCTGATATTTATTAGGACTTAGAATTAGTCAGCATAAAATATTATTGTCAGGTAACACTATCTTGCCTTCCCAGCTGAATCTGTCCTTGGATTGCCCAGGAAGAAGCACAGATCATTGAATTATTTCTCTAATCTGTCTTTACAGAAAATAAATGATTCCTGTAACTGGTGCATTCCAGCATCACTTAGGCACAAGAAACCCTTATGCATCTTGTGAAAGGACCCACAACTACACTGGCAACACATCCCCCCAACTGATGAACAGGGGTGCCTGGAATTAAATATGAGACCTTCTGTCTTTTGAGGTGCTACTCAAAGTCTAGCAGAAGGATGAAGCTGGACAGCAGGGCAATGACTTGCCTTTACAGTTTACCACTTTGATACCAGGTAGCTTAACATATTTTAAGAAATGCCACTGGTAGTTTTCTAGTTAAATGTTTACTTGAATGAACTCTCTTGCAAGAATCTCTCTTGCCTGTCAGGTAGAGTTTCAAGCTTTTGGGGAGTCTCCTTGTTCAGGAAAACACCATTGTGTACATTTTCTCCTACTGCTTTTGTTCTGCAAGCATCCTTGTTAGTTGGAGGCAAAAATCGTTATTCCAGAGCATTCTCCTCATGGAATATTACATCAAAAAAAGAAAAAAAATGCTTTTAATCTCTTACCATACACACAGTACAAGGTCATAGCTTCCCCTTCAGCCCCGTTAGCCTCTCTGCAGTCACAGGGCAACGGGATGCTGTGGTCTCCCTGTCTACTTCTGGATGTCTCTTTTATAGAGAAAAAGGAGCAAGGAAGAAGAACGTAAATATGGTAAGTCTTCCTGAGATATTAAAAATAAGTTTATTGGAAAGAGAAACACACAATCTAACAGATCTATGAAAATTTTCACTTCAAGTCCTAAAAAAACCCCAAAACCCAAAACTGAAACAAAGCAAAAAGCCCACTACCTCATCCTCCACTGGGAAGATTGCAGGACTTAACCATATGGGCAGACTGCATGGTAAAGACTTCTGAAGATCTGACAGAAAACTGTGTCATCCTAACAGATGACTACCACTGACTGACTGAGTGCAGTAGCACCGCAGATAAAAGTCTACCTGATGCAGACGGGGGAAGGGAAAATAAATAAAAAAATCTAAGACATCAGAGTCTCAGATTTTTCACAATTTGGATGAGTGTCAATATTAAAGTGGAAAAAGCAGGAATTTGATAAAAAGATCTGATAGAAAAGTAAAAGAAGCATATAAGTGACAACTAACTTGATAAGGAACTAAAAGGAATAATCTAATTAAAGCTGATCCACATGGGTTTCTGGAAAACAGATCTTGTCAAGCTAACCTGATATCGTTTTCTGATGTGATTACAAATGGGACTGCTAAAGGCAACCATCTTGATGGATGCCTGTAAGATAACTGGCTTTGTAACACGCCATAGTTTCACCAAAAAGTTAAAAAGCATAAGAGATGGGATACATCCATGGTAATTAGAGCTTTAGGCACCTTCTCTTAACTTCTCTATGTTCCCATTATAGTCAATGAAAAGAAAAAGATACTGTTGAAAAGTGAATTATGGCTTTTCAGGTAAGTCCACTACATCTTTCTTCGAAGGTCTCCATCTCCTTCCTAGAAGCTAATTTCTGGATGGCTAGAATTAGATGTGATAAATCAGAATGGCATCTTAAGCTACTTAAAAACTATGTAGCAGACACATGTAAGCCATATTGACATGACTGGGGAACAAGGCACTGGTATCGGAATCAGTTACTGCTTCCTGGACCGTCCTTCATTTTTGTTAAAAAAAATACCATTTTCACAATATTGAAAATGACCAGAAAATGGAAAATAGTGAAGATGGTTGGGTTAGGTTAGAGTGACCAGACATTATGCACTTAAGTATAATCAACAGGAAGGGCATGGATCAAGGAATGAGTGTAATGAGCCAGACATAAAGAGGAAGTACTATACACTGGAGAAAGAGATTGTAGAGAGAAGGTTACGGATTTGGGAACAGAGGTCATGATGAGTAACCAGGTTACTATGAATTTCTAGAGTAGTGCAGTGGCAAAAAGGTACTATGTTCACCACACACAGAAACAATAACAGAGGTAGGGAGGTTATGTTATTTGGCATAAGTGAAACAACTAGTAGTTTCACTGGATTCATGGTACTGTTTGGAGAAAGATCAAAAAATTCCATGGTTTGTGAGGAAGCCAGGGGAACAATTACAGTATTAGGAAACATGACTTACTGAGAGAGACTTAAGGCGCTCAATCAGTAAATTTGTCAAAGAGAAAGTTAAATAATGATTTGATCACAGTCTACAAGTGCTTACCATAGGGAACAAAAATTTGATAATAGAGGGCTCTTCAATCTAGCAGGCAAAGGCAGAACAACATCTAAGGGCTAGAAGTTACAGCAAGACTAATTCAGTCTAAGAATGAGGTGCAGATTTTAAACACTCTGGGAATAACTTGAAATAACTTGCCAAGAACTGTGATTTATCTTCCACCACCAAAAAATAAGCTTTAATAAACACCTGGCCTTATTAGAACTTTATACTTCTAATTCTAAACTTATTAATGAATTCAGTTTGAGAATCTCAGGATGCTACTGTGTAGACAAAGACTATATGTTGTAAGTTGGGAAGTATTTTCTGCAGTATTTATACACAGCCAAGAGATTTCATTTCCATTTGATCACCAAGTCACAGACCCTCTACTGTGAGGCTTGCCTAACTGAAATACCTTCTTGCTACTCCACACCATGCAAACCTTTTTGATTAATGAGCGCTAACTCAAAGTAGATTGCACTAAAATTAGGAAGCAGGAAGAAATCATAATTTGCAATTATCCTTCGCAGAAATACCTCAATACAATACTTCAGAGTCATTTTAGGCATACCATTGTTTTCCAAATGTAAAGGTAAAACACAAATCACAGTATGGTAAAAATGTCTCAGTAGGCAATTAAAAATTAATCTGCTAATTAGATCAAATGAACAAGAAAATAAGGCTCAGGAAGACATCCATTCTAATTAACATAATATTAACTTACAAAAGACTTGCTCAGACAAAAAAAGAACATCTTTATTTCAAATATCAAACGAATCAATAAAAGGAAACAAAGTTATTTCTTACCTTGTTATCCCCATGACCCAAGCAAAAAGGAAATGACAGTAACAGTGAGTCAACTGCCTGTGCAACTGTATTAATTTCTTATTATTTCCAATCTTGTTAACTATTTGAACCTACAATTTAAACTAACTTGTATTAAATTTATGGGGATTCTACCTATTCTATATTGTGCCTACTCTATAATTTCTGTGTCTCTTAAGAATCTTCTAGATACTTAAAAATAAAAATAGTGAGATCCAACGTCTCACCTAAGCTTCTACTCAGCTAGGTGATTCCTAACTAAAGCACAGGGCTTTTCAGTGGAGACAGAGAATGGAAAAATAAGAAAAAAGTGGAGGGATGCTTAAGTCTGTGTCACGGATGATAACATATACTCTCAAGGAAGGAAATAGCATTATAGGACACCTTATTGAATAAACCTGACTGGTTAAGCGGAAAGGCTCAGGCAATCAGACAAGGAATTGGGCATGGTTGAACCTAATTAGATAGATTGCATAGATTAGAAATATCTGTAATTGTAGGACAGTTCCTAAAATATTTTTTTCAAATGTGAGATTACTCCAGTGATGACCAACCGCCCCAACCTTCCAGTTGGAAGAACAGCATATATGCCACAGGCTTTTGAGTGGTCCAAGTCATTCGGCAGATGGGAGATGACCATGAATCCCAGCACTCCAGTGCAGCAACTGCATGGACAGTTCCCAGCACAACCTGTAAGTACCACATTTTGCAGCCCCTCACAGATCTCCTATGTGTTATCCAGATTCATACTATCCAGGGATGCCTTTGACAGGCTAACACAGCGTCCCTGCCCATCTCATGACACAGGCCTGGTTTGGGAGGAATCCTTGAACTTCCAAAGAGCTGCATGGGACTCAGTGCTCCAGGCCAGGCTGGACACAACACCATTATCTACTTTCACAGGAAAAAAAAAAATCTAGAAAGAGTGTGTAATGGTTTAGAAGCTGGCTTTGCAAACCAATTCCACAATGAATGTATTTCACTTTGATCACTCCTTCTAGCCCATAACAGAATTGAGGCAGTATTTTGTTTTGCAGAAATGAGTACCTTCAAGACCTGCAGTGGATTTATTATTTCTGCTAGGGCTTGCACTTCTTTTCTGATCCACTGCTGTAAAATCCAGAGGGACAGAACAGCGCAGAAAATTACTGCAAAGATGTAGTGTGACATAGGAAGAGTCAGACGCATTATGTGTGAACAATACGACAAAAGGAAAAGCCATCTGAAAATAAATGAAAAAAATTAATAATCAAAAGGGTGTCTAATTCTTATCTGGGCACTTGTTTGCTCACTGTATGAATGAGGACTATCAGGCCATTGCATATCAAACTGGAAATTACCCTGGGCCTGGAACTCAGTCCTGCTTGAGGAAGGTGCCAGAACCAACAGCTCTAGGAGAAGAAATGGTGCCACCAGAAAACAAGTAAGGCATCGGAAACACAATTTTTCTCTTGCTTCATTTCTGCAACTTACGAGGGCTCCGTGACATGGGGGCAAACCTTCATATCCCCTCCAAGCTTGGTGTTGTCACTGAAACAACCACTAATGGTAGCTAGGTCCTATAATGTGGGCATCAGGTACTGATCAGAGACTTCAAATTGCTGTGCAGAGATGACAAATACTCTTAGGAGAGAGTAACTTCCAATCACCCCAACATTAAAAACAGCAGCAGTATATGCTGTATAACAAGAGCCACACATGCACATGGGACAGGCTTCATTGTTATGCATTTCCATATAAACTGTGGCTTACTGTTAATGGGATACAGGCTCAAAGGATAATGTATAGAATTTATAAAACAAAAGCCTCAAAAAAAAGGCACTTTGGTAATAGAAATTGTTTTTTCAACTGCAAGCTACAAACACTTGACACGAAAACAGTCTATCCAGAAATCGCTGGGTATGTTGGAGACAAACGGAGAATGACTGCACTTGGGAGAATTTCATACTAGTTTGATCACTGATTCTTCAGTAAGCTATTCAGGACTGCAGGCTAAATATTCTCTCAGAACAGATGTATCAATCAAAAGTTAAGCCTACTTTCAATAAATAAGCAGTGCCTATTTTCTTCTCCAGAACGTTTGATCAAAAAGCTGTTTTCTCTGGCCATCCACTGCTTTGTGTTTGGTAGCTTGCAAAATACTTCATTGATTTACACTGTAGCATGTGAGAATTTCAGCAAGTCAAGATCTCAAATACAGGTCAGTTTTTGCCACTGATGAAAGAAATCATCTACAGGATATATAGTAGACTAATATTTGTCAGGCTTACCAAACCAGCTGGAAACCTATTCTTTCCTGTTCTTTAAAGAACCCTCTGACTTGTTTTCCTATAAGGGATAAAAAAAATCCCAGGAACTCAGAGAGCAGAACAGAAAACCTATTTCTCATTCCTTGATAGCCTTGAGCTGTAATACAGCAGGATCAAGCGATTAAAAAAAAGAAAAAAAGAAAAAAAGAAAAAAAGAAAAAAAGAAAAAAAGAAAAAAAGAAAAAAGAAAAAAGAAAAAAGAAAAAAGAAAAAAGGGGAAAGAAGGGAAGGGAAGGGAAGGGAAGGGAAGGGAAGGGAAGGGAAGGGAAGGGAAGGGAAGGGAAGGGAAGGGAA
>JBCJKH010021976.1:0-10761 GCA_039877255.1 Loriculus beryllinus
CAGCTGCTAGAAAATGCATTACAACCTACACTGAACACTCTAAAGAAAAACGTCGGAAGTAGTTGCAAGTCTTAGCCCAAATACTTTTAGAAACTGTCTGATTTTTTCCATCTTCAGGATATAGAGATTTTGCACTGCATGAAAGACTTCTTATTTCAGGCCATCTGCCCCTATTGCTTTTTTTAGTTTTGATTGAGTGTCTAAACTTATATCTCTCCTGTTCTAATTAGGATTTAAAATTTGATTTGTCTTCTGGTTCCAGTAGATAGAGATAGGACTTATCTGAGAATGATATTGTTTCTTCAAGGGTGCTTATAAATCTTCTTATAAAATAAAATGAAACATATTAAGACCTTAGTGAAATAAAACATAGGGTTAGACTCTTGGGCTCCTTCTGTAGCTTTTGCTGGAGTTTTTCTTAAGCTTCTATGAAGAAATACCTACATAACTGCTCTGACAGAAGACTCTTTACCAGTATGCATTTTGGTACTGAAAATTGCACAGATAGTGTTGCTGATTTTCATAAATCATTTAAAAGCAGGTGATAATGACTCTGGGGTACTTTGAGATGAGTAAGCTTGAGGTCTCTGGGAGATGCCTTAAAGATCCCCATCTCTTTAATGAGGAGTCTTTAATGCAGGAGTCTCTGCATCCCTACTGCAGGTGGTGTCTGTATCAGGGTAATTTTCACTCTTAGGCCAAATGGTTGGTTTCTGGCTGATGCAGATGAAACCTGCTCAAGTTCTGAGCAAGCTCCAATCCAAACATTGCTCAGCATTTGGCACAGCAACATATGCTGAGTCCAGTTTAACAGAAATGCACGGTCTTTCAAAAGTTCATTATCGTGGACTCTTACACTGAAGTTTCCCATCTGGTTTTGGCTCAAAACACAGGTGACAAGTGTAGTGCATGTCTGTGTGCCCATGGGTATCAGTAGGCAATCTGCCAGTCTGTCATTAGTAGTTCTTGATCTTTTACAGGAAGCCTTGACATGAGAAAATTGGCAAAGTCATATAGTGCATTGGAAATCAATCTCTAACACTGTATTTCTCTATCTAGCAATTTACAGTGCTTTGATCTTGATGGAAGCCTGCTTACTATATGTTGTTTGATTTTAGACAGCACTTGACTAGTAAGATACCAATACCAATAGATTTTTGCTTCATTTACAGGCAATAAACTCCAGAATCCTCCGTGTAATATAATTCAAGAGTACAATTACGTCCAAGTTCCACCCTGATGCCTGTTTTATGTTGTTGGTTTGGAATTTTTTTCTCTTGAGTTTTTTGCTCCTTTTCTCCAACAAAATCTTGCCTTGTGCATATATTGTTCCTTTAAAATGTTTTTGCATCTACTGCTACAGCAGAGGGTGTGAAACATTTCTTATTCCACTTAAAGTACAGATTATTTTCAGGCAGGATCTAAGACTTTCCAGTTTAAACAAAATCATACTTTGTTAGTCTTCCTCCATATGATGAAGTAGCCAGAAACAAAGTATTTGCTGACAGATCCGAAAGAGTTATTATTAAGCTTTATTATAACAGTCCCTGTAACCATGGGGGTTTTTAACTGTTTAAATAAAAAAATTGAAACCCGTTCCTGAAGTTTGTCACTGAATTTCTGGTTTTATACTTTCCTTAAACACAGTAATAATAAAATGGTTTACAGAAAGATACAAGTGAAGATAGATTATTTGTGTAGTAAAATGAAATAATTGATTTTGTCAATATTGTCTTGGAATTCAGAAACTTTTTTTTTATAATTTGAGTATGTATTTGTTGTTTTCTTACAGTGAAACTGACAGCAGTAAGCATTCACAAAGCTTCTGGTTTAAGAAAGAAGTGTGTCAGTGGCCTGTTGCTGAAAGACTGACCTGTGTTTGAGTCTGAGGTACAGTGGGAACAGGAAAAAGGAGTTGAAAGAGAAACCATAGAAACACTGTTTCGAGCTGTCTACCACGTACTTTATCATTTGGGGTTATGAATTATAGTTTGTAATTCCTTTTTTAGAATATTATATCGAAAAAAAAAAAAAATCAGTCATCTGCTCTTCAAGACCTGCCAGTCTAAACTAAAACTAATCAAATTTGTTTCTTTCTTAGGATAGTTGATTACACCACCTGATCTGGGAGGATGCTTATTGCTTGAATAGCAAGAGCCAATTTCAGTAGTACTGAAATGGAGCAGGCAAATAACTGTTCTCCCTGAATCAATTCTCAAGAGAAGGGCAGCCTGAAACATTAATGAAAGTGAACTACTATGCTTTTATGGTTTTTATTTACTTAAGATAATTTAAGTGTTCTTGATCTATCACTTTTCATTCCTAAAATGTAAATCTGTTCTGAATTACTGTGTTTTGATAAGAACATAAAACTTAATATATCTTCCTACCAAACACTTCTCCTAGGGAGTTAAATCTCTCTGACAGCATTTTGCTTCTGAATGTAACACGAGTTGGAATTTACTTCTGAAAGTACCATTTCATAGACCTCAATTGAACTACTTGTTCATTTATCAGCACTATTAAGTCAATAGTTGTCTCTTAAGCATCAGAAAGGAGACTAGGAGGAATCTCAGGGTGAATTAATATATTTTTCCTGTCTCTCAAACTGAAGATGTTGAGGTGATGCTGTAAGAGTTATATGCCTCTTCGTTGCTCTAGTAAACTTAAGACCTTCAGTGCTTTATTGTAGTAATAGGATTTATTTCTTTTACAGTGTTTGCTGTTCTTTGCCCTGACTGCGATAACAGGGTTTGTAGCTGTGAGGATCACAGCATTGCTCAAGGGAGAGAATAAATTCTTTGGTGTGGGTCTTGGATGAACTTTGTGCTGATGTAATTAGATGTCTATCAGGATATGATCTCAGTAGTTTAACTGAACCTAAACTGTGTGCTTCTACACTACAATGCAGTCACCACTGACTTTTGTATTGGTCACTAACAGTGGCTTTTCCATACCCTTGCAATGTTTAGTGTCGGTTTTGTATTACACAAAGTTGCTTGGGTTAGCCTGATAACTCAGTCTGGGTCACAAATTTGCTATTAGAATACATCAGGTGGAAAGCTATTTTTTTTTTTTTTGATCCGATAGATGCATAGCTACAAATACAGTGTGTTTTTGTCTCCTGGCATCTTAGCATACCTGCAGCAGGTGGGTGAACTACGGCAGCTGGTGGGATAATGGGGGTAAGTGGGGTATCTAGGATTAAGCATTTGTTGACTGTGGAAAGCATAAGATTGTTGTGCTTCAGTTGCTCCTCTGGTTTAAGCAGGTGACTGGTATTCCCTGACTCTTCATTAATGAAGCCTTTTGTGTCCATGTGCTTTCAAGGACAAATGTTGCTTCTTTTTCTTGAAATGGTGGAAAAGCTTCACCTCTGTTTGGATGACATGGCTGTTAGGTAGAAAAAGATTGTATTTCAAACAGTCTTATCAGACAGGATGAGCATACTTCTCATCTGAATGGAAACAGGAAAATATGATTGCCACTGCTGATCACTTGCACAATATAGTGAGAGGCATGAGGTTGATAAGTGTATTTAAGTGAAATCACCTGATTTTTAATTGCTCTGTTTTATATAAAAGAGAAGTAATTCTTTCCAAAATATGTCATTAGGATATGCTGGTGTTTGTCATGCTACTGCATTCAAGTGTTATAATAAAGGATTAACATTCTTGCCTTTCAGTCCAATTATATTATTTTGCTATTTTGAGCATCCAGAATCTAACCACAGTAACTGTTAAATTCCTGGTTATTGTTACTAGGCACTGTTTTTTTTCATAGTTAGCATTCACTGTAAAAATCAGTAATTTAGGTTAGCTAGAATTCTCTCTATAAGTTTCAATTATCAGACAGTTTATCTGCCCCTTAGAGGCAAATTAATTATTGGCATTTTTAAGTATTGCTTGAAATAATGAAAAAAAATCCCACATCTTTTTGGAGCATCAGTTTATCTTGGTCGCCATTGTGGGGATGGAGATTTCTCATTTCTTCAGTTTTTTTAAGCAGACTGCAGCAGATATCTGAGGACTGCCTGTGCAGTGTGGCCCTGCCCATCACAATTGGGAAGGGTGGCATCTGGCACAGTGAACAATTATAATTAATTTTATGTAAATATCTGTAAGCATTCTTTGTGTATTACGTTTTCACTTTCAAAGGCTGGGATATTTAGAACATAACCTGTATCATTATATTTAAGGATTTAAACATTATGAATGTCCAAAGAAGGGTAATGAATCTGGTGAAGGATCTAGAGCACAAGTCTTGCAAAAAGCAGTTGGTGGTACTGGGATTGCTTAGATGGAGACAAGGAGGCTCAGGAGAGACCTAATTGCTTTCTACGACTACCTGAAAGGAGGTTGTAGTGAAGTGAGTGTCGGTCTCTCCTTCCAAGTTGCAAATGGCAGGACGAAAGTAAAAGGCCTCTAGTTGTGCCAGGGGAGGGTTAGACTGGACATTAGGAAAAATATCTTCACCAAAAGGGTTATCAAGCATTGGAACAGGCTGCCGAGGGACGTGGTTGAGGCACCATCCCTGGAGATGTTTAAAAGATGTGTAGATGTGGAGCTTAAGGACATGATTTAGTGGTAGACTTAGCAGTGCTGATTTAATGAGTAGACTGGATAATACTGAAGGTCTTTTCTAGCCTAAATAATTCTATGAGTCTATAAGACTATTTTCTCATTAAATTTGTTGCCTCTTTTACTTGTAACTTCCTCTATACAATTCAGTCTATTACATCTAGGAAGGTACGCCTATCTCTATATATTGAGTTTGTGCATTTGATTCCATGATTATTCTTAATGTTTTTTTATTTTAAAGACATGGGAAATCAAGACTTCTGTAAAGTTTGTATTTGATGGACAGATTAAATTGAGATATCACTGAACGGTAATGATTTATAATCAGAGTATAGCTATCAACGTTTTTCTCTCATATATGATTGTATGACTCAAAATGTTTCAAAAATTGAAAGTATAAAAAGTGAACTTCAAAGATTTCAAAATATTGCTCTGTCCTTGTACATACAACTTTGAAGTCATGGTCTGCAGCCTACTTCATGTCATCCAGCCTAAAATATTCCTTCAGGCTTCCTGTACCCTGCCATTTTTTAATAAACATCTCTTCAAGCTTTAAAACCTTAAGAACATCAGAAAGCACTAGCCTTCAGAATTCTTCAGCTTCTTATAGAAAGATCACTACTGGTAAATTGATGCCTCATATCTACAAAAAACAGTATTCAGTCACAAATTCCAAACTTTGCACCACACGTGCATAATATCAATTTCTCATCATGGAATTGGTCTGAATGCTGATGCTAGTTGTGTAGAACAAATGAATGAATATGTGCTCCAAAGGAAAAGCATTTTTCTTTGGAACATTTATAAGTGTTAAAATTAGTTTTATTAGAACATACTCATTGATAATGTTTATATGAAAAGTTGATGAATAAGATAAATGAGCTGTTATGTGTAACATTCAAAATACTTTGAACAGGCACTGAATTTAGAGTAATTTATTTTCCATTTTCTAAGTAGATGGTTATTGCCTGTGTTCCTCTCTTAGTAAATAAAACCCTTCTGTTTGCAGTAGTGATACAATATAAGCAGCAATACAGTGGCACATGAGTACTATAGCAGAAAAAGATACCTAAACCAGGGATACTTTGAACTCTTTTCTGAAGCTCACATTTACAATGAACACAGAGGGAGTTAGAGAAAAACATTGTCTTTTAAGAGAACTAATGCTAGGGATGAAGGCTCTCCACAATGTTCCTCATCTTTGTATTTATGAAGGTATGGCTGATAAAAATGGTTAAATATTTTGCCAAAACTGACAGAAGTTTTCCTTCCTTACAACTATTAGTTTTGAGAAATATCAAAGCTTTTTACTTCTTTATCTGAAAGAATAGTGATGCATAGGCAACAGGGAGTACACTAATAGAAGAATAGAAAGCTTTGAAGCAAACACAGTGACTGTGACAATATACTGAGTTGTAAAGTTTCTTGAGATAAAAAACATAACAACCTGTTAAGACACATCTGTATCTCCTGCCCTTTCCCATGTTGTGTCCTAGAAATGGATACTAGATGTAGCCACGTCCACCGGGCCTGTAAGCCCCTGAATGCAAGGGCTTGCTTATCTTCTGCTTAGGCAGCCTCTGAACAGAAGTTGAGCAGGCTGTGAAGAACAGGATGTTTACTCTGGAGGGTGGTCTGTAAGTGTAATAAACATTCAACTTAGTGCTATTGTTGATGTAGCCTACACAAAAGCAGCAGAGAAAAGCTGAGGTAATAATCTTCACTGCCAAATTCAAAATATCAGGCTAGGCAAAGGGGGGGTGTGCAACCTCCTCTCACTGCAAAACAGCTCTTTGGATTCTTAAGAATTTCAGTAAGTCACATTCTGGATGGCTTTGACAACTCTTGAGTCCCTTCCAGTTTTGCACATGGTTCTCTCTATAAGGATCCTGTGCAAAACTCTTCATAGAGAAAATGTAATTAGAGGTTATTTATTAATTATAAGAAGTTGTTTGCATGATACTTTGAGGTGATTCTTATTCCAGTTCCAAGTGAGAAAAGTATTGCTGCCTTGTGCCTTTGCTGCTTAGTTCAGAGAATCTAAAGTTTCCTGCCAGTATGATACAGAAATCTGGTAACACGAGTAAAAGCAATATTGCATGCATTTCAACCCCTTAGTTTGAAATTATTTAAATCAAATTTTATAAATCTAATGAAAGAGCAGGAATTAATAAAATATCTATTAATAAGTATATCTTTATACTTACATGTTAGACACTTTCAGTTTCCTGTGAATGTCTGTTGTGACCTCTGATATGAGGAGGTTCAAGAATATCCCCAAGTAGCAAACTTCTTTCATGTATAAATGTCTAGCATACATACTGGATGCTGCTCAGCTGCTTGGACCTTGTGAGATACTTCTGGAATGATGTCTTCTGTGGTGGACTCCCCAGTACAAAAACGACGGCCATATTGGAGAAAGTACAGCCACAAAGATGCTTAAAAGCTTAGAGCATCTGTTATGTAGGAACAGGCAAAGAGAGATGGGACTGTTTAACCTGGAAAAGTAAAGGCTCAAGGGGATCATACCAATGAGTATGTGAGAGAGTAAATATGGAACAAGATCCCTTAGAGTGGTACCCAGTGACAGGATAAGGGCAATGAGCACAACCACGAGTACAGGGAATTCTATTTAAAGATAAGCCCTGCGCATCTTTTTATTCTGGGAATGGTTGAGCAATGGTACAGTACTGGTTGCTGGGAGAGGTTGTGGAGTCTCCATCCTGGGAGACAGTGAAAACTTGACTGGACATGGCATTGGGCAATCTGCTGGAGTTGACTTTGATTTGAGTGAGAATTTGGAGTAGATGATCCCCACAAGGTCCTTCCAACCTCAGCAATCCTGTAAATTTACTTAACTCTTACTGAGGATTATGAAGATAACCTCTAAGGGTTAGTTAAACAGCTCTGGATCATACAGGTACACTTTACTTTCAGCCTCTAGTTTTCATGACCTTACTAGCTTTCCTTTCACTACCAGCAAATACTTCAGAGGTACTACGGAAGGTGATTCAGGGGGGTATATGCTGATCATTGACTGAATACAGCCTCAGTTTCAGAAAACACCTAATAAGCTTTCTTTTGGGATAGTTTCTTTGATAGTTAAAAGACTCTATATGTACATCAGTATAAATGTCTGAGTGATTTTCAGTAACCATGACCAAAGTGCTTCCTCAGATGGGTTAGTCTATCATGTATTGATCAAGTGTAATGGTGCTGTTTGATTTCATATTTTTCTTCTATGTAAACAGTTTGAAACAGAATTTAGATGCCAAATTCTTCCTTATATAGTCAGTTCCCACTGGACAAATAATTTGTAATGATTACTTTATCAAATTAATGTATAAGATGGTTTGCAAGCTTCAATTATATTTAATCCTTGTTCTGTAGTTTTGTCAAGAAAAGTTCAGTGCGAGGTTTTTGTGAGAAACAAAGTCTGATTCAGGTGAGCATTTAATGTCCTTTTATCCCTCAAAATTCTAAACCAAATTATTTATTTCACAAAATGTGACAGCATTAGTAGAATTTAATAAAACACTTATGGAAACACATCACTAAACCTAAGCTACTGTACATAATCTTAAACTGAGCAAATATAAAGCAGTCTATCACAGCAAGGTCAAATCAGCAAATTATTCTCTGCTGAACTGGAATTAGATAATCAAACTAATTAAATCCTCAAGTTAATACCAAAAATATCCTGTCTTTAAGTGAGTCTAAGGAAGTGGCTGCATGTGTGGGTTGCAGATCCTAACTAAAGAATTTTCCCTAGAGTTGTTTCACTGAATAATTTTAATAGGTGAGTGCTTTAATACTGCCAGAAGGCTGTGCTCTGATGTCTAAATTATATTCTTAAAGGTAATTATATTAAAATTAAAAAAAAAAATTACATGGAGAGTTAAACTTTTCCCATATATTTATCCAGTAGGAAAAAAAAAAAAAATCAAGTTTATCAGGAAACTTGTTGGGAAAAAGTTTATCAGGCCTTATTTTTCAGAAAGTGCCAGGTGACAAACTCCAGTCTTCCCAAAACTGCATAGTATGAAAGTAATCATTGAGCAAATTTTCCACCTCTGTGTCGACTCACTAGTTGCTGACATAATAGTAATGCATATAAAACATAGTAACCATGCAGAGTTTGCCTGGACACACTTCCATTTCTGTAAACTGAAAATATAAAAGACATCTCCAAATTATTAAAAACAAAATGGAGAAGAATGAGCTGCTCAAGGCATAGTGGAGCTTGAACAGACTTTCACTTCCATAGGACAGGTCCATAGTGCAGTGGAGCGCATCTACACGCAAGTGCTGATGAAGCTTGTCCGATGCCAGCAGCGATAGACTTGATTCATGTTAGTACTGCCTGGTGCTCAGGTGGAGCACTGAAAATATGCCATAGATAATTCTCACTGTAATGTGTTGACTGTCAGTATCTTGGGTAGTCTCAAACTGAAGCGTTGCCCAGAGCTAGTGGTTGTTATAATACTGACAGAGTTTTGTAGATAAGATAAGAAAATAAACCCCTGCTACTGGCTGAAGCACAACTTTTGTTTTTAAAGTAGTGTGGACTACTGTGTTCTTAAAGTCGCGTGTTATTAGTGTGACTTAGTGGATTCAGGTGTTTTGGACTTCTGGATTTGAGGTATGGCATTCTCTATGTGGAGGAATGAAACACATCTGGGAAACCAGAGGGGTTAACAGTCCAGACCTATACTCAATGAACAGGATACTCAATCCATGTCTATACTGAACAACTTTTCCTCAGTAAATACGGCTTCTCTTGAGAGGTTAGAGTTTTGCAGAAGAAATCGCTCTGGTGTCCAACAAAGAGAGACATATGGTTGCAGGAAACATAAAGATCAGCTAATTATTTTTTTAAAAGAGTGCAAAATTTCTCTTCCTTGATGGTTTTTATACACACATCAAGCACAACTATTCCAAAGGCAAATATTCAACTTATTTTTACAGCAGCTAAAGAAGGTTAATAGAGACTGCTTATTAACCTTCAATTTAAAATATTTTTGATACATTAAGGCAATCTCGTACAGAGAGACACAAGTTGGAAGTTTACAAGTTTGCAAATTAAAAGCTTATTTGCTGTTGCTATTCTCTGTTTTTCCCATCTAATCGCTGTTCCGTTTAGCATTTTTACCACTGAGCTGATTTCACAGAATATTAATATGCAGTTAAAAAAAGGCAAACTCAGGTAATAGTTAAATCTAAAACCACATGTAGAAATTTGCCTCTCAATTCCTCTCCTTCTGGTAATTTCACAGAGGACAGATTAGTGCCAAAAGTTTTAAGGAATATAGAATTTTTCCATGAAGCCAAAAAACACAGAAACTTCTCTTCAACCTCCATCTCTCACCAGTCCCATTCTATTCATAACGTGCAGACTCAGTGCCCATCTCGGTGCTTAATGCAAGCTGTCATAGCATCACTTTTGAATAAATGAAGACTATTGTGCTTTGTACATGACAAGAGTGGGTCTAGCTTGTGGGAAATGTCACTCTGTCATTTTCTCCTATCCCAGTTTCATCAGATGCTATGTAAATAGAGTAGGAATGGCAACTATTGTGATTTAGTTTAAAAAAAAAAAAAAAGTGTTTTCTTGAATCCTCTTATTCCTGTCATGCTTTACCTTCCACCAAACAGTAACCTAAAACCTCCCCTTCTTTTGCTTCCATGTGCTCTGTTTCATTTGCCTTTAGTTTATTAAAATGTCATGTACACATTTTCAGACATCTCTTTAATGAAAAGAGCCGTAGAAATATAAAATCTCACCATTGGTCTCAACCTAAAAGTGTAATTTTAATTCAGACAGATGAACTATATTCTGTTAACTTTTCATTCTTCAGAGTTGCTGTAGTACAGTAAATACTTTTATTTTTTTCATAGTTCTATCCCCTCTGACTACTTGGTTTTAATGTATTCGTAGAATCATAGAATGGTTGGGTTTGGAAAGGACTTTAAGATCATCAAGTTCCAACCCCTCTGTCATGAGCAGGGGTGCTTCACAGTAGACCATGTCGCCTAAGCCTCTGTCCAACCTGGCCTTGAACACTGCAAGGGATAGAGCATTTACCACTTCTGTGGGCAGCCTGTTCCAGTGCCTCACCACCCTCACAGTAAAGAATTTCTTCCTCATATCCAATCTAAACTTCCCCTGTTTAAGTTTTAA
>JBCJKH010021979.1:0-16397 GCA_039877255.1 Loriculus beryllinus
CCTCTGAGGCTCCTCCTCTCCAGACCAAACAGCTTCAGCTCTCTCAGCCTCTCCTCATACAGGCAGTACAGTCCCTTAATTGTCTTTGTGGCCCTGTCAGGACTCTCTCCATTAAGTCCAAGTCTGTCTTGTACTGTGGAGCTCAGATCTAGACAAAGCACCCCAGATGTTGTACTGCCAGTGCTAAAGAAAGGAAGGATCACTTCCCTCTATCTACCACCAGTGCTCTTTCCTAAGATACTGCTGGCCACTTTTGCTGTCAGGGTGTGTTGCTGGCTCATGGTCAACCTGCTGTCCCTCAGAATCCCCATGTCCTGATCTGCAAAAGTGGTTTCACAGAAGGTTAGCCCTGAACACGTATATGGGGATGTAAATACTTGCCAAGTTTATATTCAAAAGATCTTTCAAGAACCATCATGAAGGAGCCTTCTAAAATGCTAATGTTCCACATGCCTTCAAACAAAGGACACCAAAAGGAGTGGACATACTCAACTGCCATACTAATACTAAAATAGGTAAATGAAGACCTAGATGACAATAAGACAGGTCCCTTAACACATCCTGGAAATCCACATAAAGGCAGAGAAAGAAAACACAGTCCAGCAGAGCTGAAGCAGCAGGCGCCTGCTTTCAGTGCAACACAAAAAGAATAAATCTGACCACAGAAAAGGCACATTCTCATAACCTGGAGCACTGAAATAGTAAATTTAAACCTTTTCAGAACATCCTATTTAATTGAAAATGATGATCTGTCTAGAAGACAGTTGTTTGCTAGTGTTTTCATGAATGAGATGACTCACAGCAGCACAAAAGCATCCTGAGCAAGGAAAGCAAGCACAAGAAGCAAGAGCCAGCTTTTTAAACCTTTTGCAAAATTAGAATGAGACTTTATTACCATCAAGCCATAGCAGGAGCCAAATCTGTTAAGCATGCATTCCACACAGTAACTTTGCAACAAGGCCAGAGACACCAATTCTAATCACAAAATTGGACTTAACCCCCCCCCCAACAAAACAACACCCTCCCCCCAAAACCACATAAAATCGTGACACATTCAGCCAGGTGCTACTTGAAATTTCAAAACCTAGCCACATCAATTCAAAGCCCCACTGATCATCACTTACCTATAACTGCTCCTCCTACCTTAAAGTGCATGCTTATATACAAAAATCAAGGCAGGTCTCTGGTAACCATTTTGCCACTCCAGTAAGCTTAACAGCAGCTAAACCATGAGACGCCTGACAATTTATTACAATTAGAAATTAACCTCATGCCATTCCACTGTTTGTTCAGAGTTTCTCAATGACAGTCCAAACATGAAAAATCTTCACTTTATGACAGGCTTTTACATCACTGGGATTCTCAAAGACGGCAGAGACCAAGATGAAGGCCTTTATTGAAGATAATAAGTGACCTGCTACCACTTTCTGAAGCATTTTGGGAAAGAGAAAAAGAAAAAGGGGAAGTTCCACTCAAAACTCTTCCTCTGTCAGATCTCATTACCTGCAGCACCTGTAGCCAGAGACAAACCTTTTCCCCTGTTTGTGAAAGCCTATCCTAGTTTTGCACAGTTTCCAAGCAACTGAAATGTCTGGCTTGGTAAAGGATGTGCTTGACTTTACACATAAAACTGAATGGCTAGAAGCTAAATAACATAAATGCATGTTAAATCTTCCTAAATGAATGCAAACACGGGTGAAAGACTTCCATTTTTATGATAGATTTTTCTATGTCTGCTCATTTCAACTATCCATTATTTTTTCTCTAAACCACACTTACCTTAGTCTAAAAAAAAATCAACAAGCAAAGCCATATCCAAGCTACTCTAGTAACCTCTATTTTATTTCTATATGACCTACTGTCACAGGTGTCTATTAAGGATATGAAAACCAGCATAGCAAGTCTTTAAATATCAGGTAACAAAATCCAGGAGTGAAGTAATGACTAAAATAGAGATTAGTTATGAAAGCATGTCACTCAACATTATGAGGCCAACGCTCAAGCAAAACAGAAGCCCTATATTACTGTTTTCAAACCCAAGTCACTGTTCAAGATCTAAGGATTGAACAGTTTCCATCTCTCATATCAACAGTGCATACTGATACAACAGCACTGTTAAAACAAGTTCTCAAGAAACCAGCCAAGAAAGCTCAGTATTTCAAGGCCACCTGGTGCTGTTTCAACACAAGTGAGACACCACAGCACCTTCTTAGGCTCGGGGACCACTGGCTGAGGCCCTTCTTGCCTTGCTAGAACAAGAGTGTCTCTAGTGCTACTTGCAGTGGTCACTTGATTTCTGAGAAATGGCTTGCTGGTCTTAAGCCTTGTTGCCATCAGTGCGACTGAACCCACACTGAAGCCCAGGCACAGTCCTGTTTCCATCCTGTGGGCTTGCTCCTGGACCAGCGTGCCCCTTTGCCCCTTTTATGCTACAAAAGCAGCCTGCTGTACGTAACTGTCACAGCCCAACCTGTCCAGCTCACAGCACTCTGGCAGACAAGCTATGCCCATGGGAATATGCCCTCTCAACACCCCAAGCCCTGAATACATCACCTTCCCCCTCAGCTATGAAAGATCCCAGATTTAGCTTTTTGAGTCTCTCCTCTGCTGGAGATGCAAAGCAGCCCACCACATCCTCCTCCGGCAAACACTAAGGCAGCACACAGCCCATTTGGACAGGCCCTTTCTTTTCCACCACTTCCAGCTGACAGTTAGTAGGTTCCCAACTCAGTAGAAACAAACTCTAGCCCTTCTAATCAAGAACAACCCTGATGACAAAAGGTAAAGAATTATTTAAAAGTGTAAATGCAGCATTCTGTATAGTAGGGCTACAAATTGTAACACTTGAGTCCTTCTCTACCTCCCACCCCAGCCCAATTCCCTCCTCATATGCACAATTCACCCTGAAAATAGAGCTTTGTCTGAGGAAACAAATAGTAAACCTTACTTCACAATCATGGACTCATTTGAACAGGATGTTTCCCTGGCCATCAGGATGCAGGCACATTTACCAAAACATTCATCTTAAAAACAAAACATCTAAGGAATTAAAACTACAAGCAAGCAATTGGATAGCCAAGCACAAAGCAAAGGCTAGTCCAAGTTTGGTGCCCAGCCAAGTCTAGCAGAGCAGTAGCAGGAAAGAGCCTAATGTATGTGTAAAGCTCAGCTGGAAAGAACTCAGAGCAATGCATCCACTCGGCTTGACATGCAGGAGCCAGCATGCACTAGAGTCCATGGGCTAGCACACTCTAAGAACAAGGAGAGGAAGAGAACTAACAACCAGGAGACTTCACAAAGGGCAGTGCTCCCCATCCATAAGGCTGTGGCTGAGGAACAGTTTGTATCCCAACACAGAATGCAGGGTCTCAAAGTAGGATACATTTAAGCCACAGAATGTTACATAACAGCCACCTTAGAGCAAGGGAACACTGCATAAATAGAGAGAGTGTGTATGTTTGTGTGTGTTACAAATACAGATACACACACATATATATATATAAGTATATATATATATATATACACACAAAATAATGTACATTACATATATAGTGATAGTCACATCACAGGAGTGGAGAAGTTTGCTCACCATTAGCAAATATCCTATGAAAGACTGTTGGAAACAAAGCAGCCCGTAAGCGGGAAGTAAAACGAGATAGAAGTCAATGAGTTGATGAAACAGCAAGCACTTAACATTGATAGAGACAGCTAGATCAGAATCATGGCAAAACATGGACAAGACTGAGAATCTGGCCCTGACTCCAGCCACCTTTTTAAAATAAATTTATCTAAGAAATACAAGTGCTTCTTAATTGAGAACCAGACTGGGTGAGGGAGACAAGACACCTCTGACCAAGAAGATTACAGCCAACTCTGAGGCTAAGCAGCTGGAAATTCTGCTTTTTCTGTTTCGTGCTCTACAGTCACTTAGCACCCTCTCCTGCAGATAGCTACCTTTCATAGAATCATAGAATAGTTAGGGTTGGAAAGGACCTTAAGATCATCAAGTTCCAACACCCCCTGCCATGGGCAGGGACACCTCACACTAAACCATGGCTTCGTCCAACCTGGCCTTAAACACTGCCAGGGATGGAGCACTCACAAATTCCCTGGGCAACCCCTTCCAGTGCCTCACCACCCTCACAGTAAAGAACTTCTTCCTTATATCCAATCTAAACTTCCCCTGTTTAAGTTTTAACACATCACCCCTTGTCCTGTCACTACAGTCCCTAATGAAGAGTCCCTCTCCAGCATCCTTATAGGACCCCTTCAGATACTGGAAGGCTGCTATGAGGTAGCTCAAATTCCCATCTTTCTTGCCACATTCATGGGCAATCTTCAGTAATTTGTGACTTCCCAGTTACTGATACAGCTGAGAAAAAGTTCTCCTCTGTGCTGAGAGTATCTTTCTCATCATTGGTTGACCAAATAGCAATAGTTGTGTCAGTGTCCCTCATTTCAAAACCATAGATTCATTCTGTAATCTTGTCCTCAGTTCACTTTGTAAATGATATAATAGTAAAAAAAACCCCTTAATTTGTGGTTCAAAGTTTTCTCATACAATCCAACCTCTGAGGTGAAAAGTCACATTGGAGGCTTAAGGGAATCTTGTGTCACGCTCAAGTAAGAGGTACTGAAGATCTCTCCCATGATGTGTGCCTTCTTATTACTGCTTTATTTGTGTTCTGCAGGGTGTCACTGTAAGGGCCTTAATTCTTCTGAATCCCCAAAATCCCCTTGGGGACATCTACTCCTTGTCAGAGCTACGGGATTACCTGGAATTTGCTAAAAGGTATGTCAGTTTGGGAGGCTGAGGCATCCAGAGTCGGATACGGCTTCAGGAGTCTGATAAATTACTCATGTCACTGACTTTATCTGTGAATATCTTTTAAGTCAGGCAACCAGTCTATTCACATACAACAGTGGGCTTAAGAGGGGAAGGAGTAGTGGGAACAAGGGAACATGAACCATTCAGTCATCTGGAGTGGCAAAGCAACTTGGAACAAGGAATGCAAGTTTTATTTGGTGGTGGTGCTAGCAAACACTATGGTGTTGTGCTTCTCTGGTAGGAATCTGAGTTCCTTTCCTCACAATTTCTCTGTGCAAAGACAAAGAAATGTATGAATATGGGTTCCCAGTTTTGTCCTGGATCATGGATACTCTCTGAGATTCAGAATCTGAGGGGATTGCGGCTTATTATTACATTCAAAATTAGTATTATTATCCTGTGCTATTAGTGCAGGAATTAATATTCATTAGTGCATTGGAAATAACTGAATTTTTATCTCATTACATGATTGTGGTGGGTGACAGGGGAATATATCTCAGATAACTTCCATGGGCTTTCTGAGGTGTGAGAAAAATGCTTTACTTATGCAAAATTGAGTATCCCTCTTCTTTGTATAAAACAAGTCTTTGCAGGCATGAATTTGTCTCTGCTTCTAACCCAAAAGCAGCCTTCTTTTGTAATCTCTATTTTGTCCTTTTGCAGACACGAATTGCATGTGATAGTAGATGAGATCTACATGCTGTCAGTTTTTGATGACTCAGCCACGTTTCACAGTGTCCTGAGCATGGACAGGTAAAATCAGCTCTTACTTCCCTAGCCATCTTCCAGTGACAGTTCACCATGACGTCTTACTGAGAACTTGTGACTGGACTCTGAGTCTGCCTTATGCCCATTCCTTCCTTTTTGTCATTTCTGGATGGCAAATGCATTTTGTCAAGTGCCATCTGACAAGTAAAAAATGGTGGTTAGTTTTCTGTTGGGGTACGCTTTTCAGTGTGTGCTTTGGTATTTGCCTGTGACAGTCTCCAGAACTATAAAGAGTTGTTTCATGTGTTGAGAATGAGGCTTTTCTTCCTACCTAAACTTCGTTATCTCTTTCCCACACTTCATTTGATGCCTGAAAGGACTTTCTGTTGCTGTTTGCTTTTTTTTTTCACACAGTAGTCATGGATCACAGTGCTATTACAGGCTGGAGGATTGGTTTTATTAAGTATTGATTTAATGAGATGAAAAACTTCAACTCTCACCTTTTAAAAATATGGTGGATTTTTGTTTGGTTTTCTTTGGATGATTTTATTTCTTTGCCTCTAATTTCTAGTTTTCACGCATTACGCCATCTTTTTGTTCATGTTCAATTGCAAGGAAATAAAATATATTTGGTTATGTGTTAGCTCAGTGTTGCTAGGCTTGGATGTAAAAGAAAATGACTTAATTCTTGACAAATACATTGGCACAAGCCTGCTTTCCGGCATTCTGTGTATGGAAATCTGCTCATGAAATACAGCACTTGCAGGTATCTGTAGATCTGAAATACTTTAACTTGTGTCTAAAACTAGTTCCAGGGAGTTCCTGTCTTTTAAGGTTAGATCAGATTTGAATTCTCCCTACTTGACTGATGTTCTGTGCTGCACTGTCATTGTGTAATGCTGCCTCTCTGTTTCTGCAATGCTGCACTGGTGATCCAAAAGCTTCAGCACCTATGAAACTAACTGCTCATCTGCATCCTTCTACATACAGATTGCCTGATCCACAGCGGACTCACGTGATGTGGGGCATAACCAAGGTGAGTGCTGGTTGCCATCGTGCCATCTGGTGTCCTCAGGTTCCTCATGCTGGAAGGAACAAGGCAGTAGTAATAGGATCCTGGTCTTCCTGTGTAATAAAGTAGTCTCTCTTTGTCTTCTGCAGGATTTTGCTGTCTCTGGGATTCGTTTTGGTACTTTGTATACAGAGAACCAAGATGTTGCAAATGCAGTGGCTTCTTTGTGTTATTTCCACGGGGTTTGTGGACCTGTCCAGCACAAAGTTGCACAGCTGCTTAGAGACAGAGGTAAGTCAGTAGCTCCATGTATGATCCTCTGCGGTTCTGTGTGTCTTTGTGCCTGGGACATCCCTCTCCCCCTTACCTTTCCAAGTGGTCTCCTGTTTGTACAGCTTAATGACAGTCTTCTGTAATCCTGAAGCTGCCCATGTAACACAAGGCTGATGTTTCTGCAGGAAAAGACCATTTCTGCAGAGCTTCTGATCAGCAGAATTAGAGGAGCAGCTTATTGTGATATTTGTATAGAAATAGCCAGTGTTGCGTAGAGCTAGCTGAGCAGAAACAAACAATAAGAGCTTGTGGGATGAAGGAAATGGAACTGGATTTCTAGCTTTGCCTTGAATGGAGTGTTAAACACTCCACAACAACTAAGAGCTATGAATGTAGGGTAACTTCCTTAGGGAGGTCAAGAAGATACTCTGCTGCACAGACTTCAAACTGCTACATAGTTCTTGCCCATCTTTTTGCTATTTGAGGAAGAAGGAAACAAATAGTGGAGGTGAAGGGTGAGATGGAAAAAGGCACTGTGAGTGTGTTGGAAACTCAAACAGATGTGAATTCTTTCTCAGTTTTGTGATTTGTTTTCTTTATTTTCTCTTTCTGGTCAGACTGGATCAACCAGGTCTATCTGAGGGCCAACCGTGCCCGCCTAAAGGCTGCCCATACGTACGTGACAGATGAGCTGAAGACTCTTGGGGTTCCTTTCCTCAACCGCAATGCAGGCTTCTTTGTCTGGATTGATTTCCGAAAGGTTGGTAGGTTTAGGACAGGCTTCTCCTGAGGTGAGAGCAGGCACATGGTGCAGCTGCATCTAAAGGAAAGCTTGCTATTGTGATGAGCACTTTGTTTCAACAACTCTGTTGTCTGATGAGCAGAGGGAAGGCTGCCTGGTATCTGTGTCCGTTCTTTTCCTTCCGTCTCTCTATGCATTTCCCTCCATGCAGGAATCTCACTGCTCTCAAGCCACTTTCCTCCCCATTTCTTCCTTTATATCACAACTGCTGTATGTCAGAGGTAAAAGGTGTCTCCCCGGCCTTTGCAGACCTCATGGGAATCACAAATTCATGAGGATCTCAGTGATATAGCATATATGTTACTAATCTCTGGTCTTTCTGCTGACTCTCGTAGTACCTTAAGACAGGCACATTTGAGGAGGAAATGCTGCTCTGGAAGCGTTTTCTGGATAACAAGGTCCTCCTGTCCTGTGGTAAAGCCTTTGAGTGCAGTGAGCCTGGATGGTTCCGCATCATCTTTGCTGACAAGACTCACCGGCTGCAGTTAGGTCTGTAATCTCTTTTTCTTCCATCAGAATTTCTTTTTCTTCCTCTCTTTAATCCCAAATTTACTCTATTGTCATTATCCTCTTGTCTCCTCAGTTTTTCCTCCCTTTATTATAGAGCCATAGAATAGTTAGGGTTGGAAAGGATCATCCACTTCCAACCCCCTGCCAAGGGCAGAGACACCTCACACTAAACCATGTCACCCAGGGCTCTGTCCAACCTGGCCTTGAGCACTGCCAGGGATGGAGCATTTTCTGCTCCTTTGGGCAACTTGTTCCAGAGCCTCAGCACCCTCGCAGTAAAGAACTCCTTCTTTATATCTTGCCTGAACTTCGCCTATTTCAGTTTGAACCCATCACCCCTTGTCCTATCACTACAGTCCCTGATGAAAAGGAAATCTCTGAGTCCCTTTCTATCATCCTTTGAATTTTTTTCTGGATTGAATGGATATGGGGATACTTACGACTTAAACTAATCCACTTGTGTTCCTCCTTATGTCATGGCAGGTATGCAACGGATCCGCAAAGTATTGGAAGAGCGGGAGCAGGAGATACTGGCTGAGGAGAAGGAGCAGCCTTGTCAGTCAGAACAGGATGGCAAAGCAGATAGCACAGATGAAGTCATTTTTGTGTCCCGCCACCAGGAGCCTACCAGCGCCAGTACCTCCAACCTTGGTGACCTTATTGGCCTCCTGCAGCAACAGATGCGTTCATCTGACTGGTTACAGAAGAATACAGCTGAGCAGTTTGCCCAGGAAAAGCCAGAGATCTATGATGTGTTCAGCAAACTGGTGGGGAAGCAATAGGGATCAGTGCCTTCAGGACTTTCCTGAGCAGTGACTGACCCTGGGCCCTTAAAAGCTCAACAGTGACTTCCAGCAAATAATATATTTTCTGTATAGCAAGAAAATCACTTTGTAAAACCCCTCCTCCCTGTTGGAAATCTCTAATTTTTATTATATAGGTGCATTCCTTGGTTTGGCGTGAGGGTAGGGAATGGTGGGGGTCTTGTTTGCCTGCTGCCCCCTGACCTGCAGCATCACTGTATTTTGTATTTCATTTCTAATGAATATGGTCTTAACTCTCTTATAAGGTCCTGTGGTGTCATTTTTTCATGCTGCTTATTTTATGCTTTCCAGAAAGAAGGAGACTTGAGATGGTTAGAGCATGTGAAGTTTGCCTTTTCCTCAGTGATGATCAGGTGTAGCTATTTCAAGGCCATAAGATGACTGCTTTCTCAAGGAGGTGTTTTGGGGCACTAGAACCCACTGTCAGTCCTAACTTAGCCTCAGCTAAGGGTAGATAAGCACTTGTATGGGTTCATCTGTATGGGTAAAGCTTTTCATCTTGAGCTGGTTTCCAGTCTAACCTCAGGTCAGATCATATCCAACACCCTTGGTTGGTGAAATGCCCATTTTTGTTTCTATCCTTATTTTCTGTATTCATATAAGCAAACAGCATCCATTGGCCCCTTGGCACAGTGTCCACCAAAGAGCTAAGAATGGAGAGGTGACTGAAAGTAGATGTTCTTTCTGCAGCCCATGGGCTTCTAAGGTGGCACCTCCCACCATTTTCAGGGTAATTAAGGCAATTTTTTAGCTATGTTTGTCAATTTGCAGAATAATTTTTTGACTAAAGGCTATTTTTCAATCTCCTTCCTCCCTTTTCCATATTAAAAGACACTGTTTCCTGTATAATGGTGATACAGTATTTCAGTTGGGAAGTCTCTTTCACAGTTACAATGCTCTAATTTCTAGTACTATACAATTTTAGCTATCTTAAAGTAATTTAAGATTTTTTTTTTTCTGCATGCGTATTGATCCAGAGCTCAAGGAAATTGTCCATGAAAACTGTGTGGAAGTGTGCCGTTGTCCTCCTGTGCTGAGTTTCATTCTGGTGGCATTGTGGAATCTGTTTGTATAATGAGTTAAAGAGGTGAAAGATAAAATTTAGGCTAAATTCTGTGCTGTCAAAGCAGTTGGAATATGCTCATCACAAGTGAAGAATCATCTTCTGATCAAGCCTCCAATATCAAACTGGAAAGGCACGGAAAAAATCTTTGCATCGTCTGGATAATTTAGGAGAAGGATCGTATTGAGAGTTAGCAGGAAATCCAGATTATTCTTTGGTTCAATATTCAAGTAAACCAGCTTTCATTTTACAGTTACTTTGTGAGGTGAGGTGTCAGTGCCGGATGCCTCACAGAGGTACCATTGTGGCTCTGTTGGTTTTGTTCTTGGGCACTGTAGATTTGGGCAGGTGGACATATAATGAGTGACAAAAGCATATGTCTGTATCATAAACCAAATTGCCAAGGCATAGGTAGCGAATAATAAATGCAACTGAACTTTGGTGAGGTGATGGTGGAGAATTGTCTGGACAGAGATGGAGTCTGACCAGTGGCTGAGAAGATGGTGCTGTATGTAACTGGTACCTCTCTTGGATGCCAGCAGTGAGGCAAGGCTGGTGATAGAGAAGATGAGTACAAGCAATAGTTACAAGCATCATATTTGCTTATTAGTTTGGAATTTGTTAATGCACAATATTTTTAAATACATTCATTTTTGGATGGGGCCTTGAGCAACCTGCTCTAGTGGAAGGTGTTCCTGCCATTGCAGGGGATTGGAACCGGATGAGCTTTATGGTCCCTTCCAATCCAATCCATTCTATGATTTTAGTATACTTTATTTTCCATTTGCTCTTGGGTATTCACAAAGAAAGCTATAGCACAAGACAGGTCTCCTTAATGGAATGACAGGTGAGATGTACAGCTAAAACACCAATGGACATACTGGTTTGCCCGCTCCTACTTATGTATCCAAAGAAGGGTCTGAGCAACAAAAATTTAGGGAGAAAGTTCTGTGAAATGAAGAACCAGGTAAGACTCTATAGGCATTAGTTGAAGTGGTATTTCAGCGGATTCTTGTAACTAACTCAACCCATTAATTACTCCTAATTTTCTTTCCTGCTGGTGTTCTGGTCACTCCTATGGTTGGAGTATGTAATTATACAAGAGTAACAATTAGTATGTTTTTCACCCATCTCGGAAGCAGCTAGTAAAGCACACCTCTTTGTAGGAAAGGGTTTAAGACACTAAAAATCCTCACAGTTAATATCATATGGCTCACAGGTATACGATATTGCTATAACTCCAAATAACCGGACAGACACACACTTTTGCATGGAATTTTTTCCATGGGTGTTTTTTCAGGTTTAACACCTGCCTGAGGAGCTCTCCATTAGGGAATGTCAGCCTGGTCAAAGAAACTCAAAATCCAGCTGAAAATGATGTTGGAGTGAAATGTGTTACGAGTCTGCTGTTGGAATAAGTGACATTCATTTTGAAACCCCATAAATCCTGGATGGATTTACTGGTTGAAATGAATTGGAAAACATTTAGGAAGTCCTGTGTATACGTATATAGACATTAAATCTACTCTTATTTGCTGTAAGAATACCCTGACAGAAAAGAACACACAGGCTCTGCCTGTACAAATTGTTTGTTCCTTCTGCTACCTCCATGTTAGATATTCTCTCTACTCACTGTTTCTCATCATTATTATTAATGGCCTTCTATTCTCTGTGGCAAATCTCTACAGAAAAAAAGAAAAAGATAGAGAAATGACTAAGGACTGTGTGTGTGTATGTCCCCCCCATTTCTTTCCTATTTTCTTTTTTTGTCAAGCAGTAGGAAAGCAGAACAGTACCTGAAATGATTAAGCCAGTCAGATCTGGTTTTTTAAAGCCTGCTGCATTTCATCTCAAATAAGAAACATCATCAAGATGAGTCTAACACTGTGCCTTCACTGCTTGTGTCCATTACAATTAAATAAGATGATAAAAGCCACTTGGCATACAAATTTTGTGTTCAGGTTATCATTCATTTGAGCACAGAGAGGATCCTAAAGGGTTTCATGGTCCTTACCATGTTCCAGTCTCTGTTCGCCTTCCCCTCTACCCCCTTCTTTCTCTATTTCAAGGAAATGTGCAGCATTTTTTATTTAGAGATGAGAATTTCCAGTACAGCAATGCCCTTGGTCATAGACACTTCCCTAACATACATTTCAGGTCTATCCTTGATGTGTCCAGGTGGGAGGGGAGAATCTGTGAATCTCCGTATTATTAACCTTTCTTACATTGTGATTAAGTGAACAGCATAGGTGGAGCCCATTGTAGCTAAGTATTTCTGAAGGATCATGCATGCTTAAGGAATGGACCTATAAAGATGAGTTTTCCCTTAAGGAAAATTAATATATCCCGAGCAAAATATGCATAAGGACAAATAAGCCAGGCCATTAGCTTAATAGTTCCCTACCTTCAATGAAGAAGGGCAGCTGCTCAAATGTAGTGTATGAGAGACATCTTCTTTTTAAATAAATGCTAATACCTTAATTGTTGTCTTTCTGTGTTAGAATGCATGCAACAGAGTATGTAGCTGGGCTGACTTGTGTGTGCTCCCACCATCCCCATAACCACCCAGTTACTTCAAACCTGCCTTGGGGTCAAATGATCATGTATATTGACAATTTCTCTGCAGTCCTCCTGCAGTTACTTGGTTACAGAATTCCTCTGTTGTTCTCATGCTGCTGGCAGAGCAGTGATTTCATTTCATCAGCGAGATGATGGCACACAAGGGCTGGATAAAAAACCTTCTCATGGAGGAGCTACACGAATTGTACTCCTCTCCCCCCCTCCCCCCCCCAAAATGTCTGCATCTAAAGTATCCAAAGGGTAAAGCTGCTTTTGCACTTTTAATTGCATATTGCATATGCAGCTATTTTTGTAAGATTGGCTGACCTAACGGGATTGCTTTGGTTCTTTCTGAAACATGAAGAGCAGGGCAAGGTAACCTACAAGTATGTATGTATACAAAAAGATATGTATTCCACATGAGAAAATCAGAGTGGCAATGTACACTCATTTCTTCATTCCAATTAATGTTCGTTTTATTACTGACTTACATAAAGCACTCCCTGTTGACAGGATCCTACATTAGCTGCAGCTGACAAATGTACTGAAGACTCTGAGATGGTTATAAATACTCTACTTTTTGTCCTCAGTTTGCCGGGATTGCTTATTTTTAGCAAATAGCCAGTCGACCTTATCAAAATGGGGAATCAAAAATAGTCTGGAAAAACACTGCAAGGAAGGGCTATTTTTAGCTCCCTGTCTATTCCCTGCTGCTATCCAGCAAGGTCTGATGGCACAGCTCATGCTCGAGCGCTTAGTTATTCTAGGAGAATGCTTGTCATGACCTGTTCTTTCCCTGAATACTTCACTGCAGAAAGCAGCCAATTGATTAAAGATTAATGCATCTGCAAACCATGACAGCTGAAAGCTTTAGGGAGCGGGGGGATGTACACTGACAGAGTGTTTCTACCTGCATGTTTCTGCCACATTATAGCTTCTTTGAAGGGAATGCTTGCATAATTGAATCTCCTCATGTCTCACCTCCTCCAAAGTATATTTACATTTCTTTTTCCTTTCAATTCAGGAAGGCAGTAGAGGACATAGAGTTACAGGCATCAGGCAGAGATTGTGTTGACCAGCACTCTCAGTCGCAAACCAGCAGCACCGGGGGTGTATGATGGACTGACTCTAGAGGTAAAACCATACAATTGGATGCTGGATATAGTTTGTTAACCAGAATTATAAACTCAACTGATATAAATTAGGGTATCATCTGGGTGTAAGACATAAACCAAAAGAGTGAACCAAGGCAATGACCTGGCTGTTGCAATGTCTTGTTTCCTCTTATACTAGAAACTCTTTCCTTTAGTCCACTACTTTGTATATTGGCAGTAGCCATTAACAAATTTCTCAGAAGAAAAACCCTGAGCTATGATTTTGTAGTTATGCTATGCCATAGCTTGAAAATAAGGTGGAGAAGATGTCCCCAGGCCATTAGTTTTCCTCTCCATATTTGGCTTTTACAACAATCTCCTTTTATTATAAAGGTGTTTCCAGAATGTGCTGCTTCCAGCACTGACTGCATAAGGCAGGAGGCTCCCAGAGCATTTCTCTCTCTTCTATATACTGATTACCCCAGCAGAAAATACACGGTGGTGGATGCGACAGCAGGCAAATGTATGGTGTGATGGTAAAGCCCTTAAAGACAAATTCCCAGGTGACCCCCAAAGAGTCATAAAAGGCAGGACGTAAAAGGTTAAAGAAAAGAGAGGTGAAACATCTCATTTCTCTTGTGCAGTTATAAAAATTGATAGCCTGTTATCCAGATGCTGATGAATATTTTTACAAGCTATAAATGGCAACCAGGAGTCTAAAAATAGACTCTGTGCTGCAGACTTGTCTGGCTTAACTACATCACTAGAATATAAACAGGCTCCCTGGTGTCGTTTCAGGGAACTCTCTATCGAACCAGACTGCATCCTCCATTTTTCTTGCTATTTTAAAATAAAATAGCTGTTGCTGCTTGCATTTCTTTTAGTCCTAGCTTTTAATATGATTGCATTGTTTTCCCAGTTTTCCTGCAGGGATGAAATGATCATCAAGCATCAATGAATATTTCAGCTGCCATTGATTTGATGCACTTTCTTCTCCCTGGTAGAGGAGGGAGGCAGGGGAAGTGCCTGTTTGCACTGCATAGGCTGTGCTCAGTGTTTCCCAGCCCCACTGGCCACACATGAACCTGCTGATGTCCCCAAACTGGGCTGTGGTCCCCACTCCCTGGATCAGTCACATCCAGGCATGGCTCATGCTGAGATGCAGAGATGCAGTTCTTGTAGATGCAGTTCTTGTCCCAGCAGCCCCAGCACATGAATGCTGCCCCTTCCAATTCATAAAATCAGACATGGTCCATTCACCCCCCAGAAGGAGAGTTCCTGCCTCTGATTTATGAATGGGGCAGCTCACAGCAATTTCAATCTGATGTGTTAAAGCCACCATATTAAAAGCATTAAGTGCTCTAACAAGAGCTAGTAACTTGCACCAGCGTGGGGGGAAAAGCCAATACCAGTGCTCAGAAACGATGCCTTAAGATCTTTGTGTCCTTTCTGTTAACGGCTTTGAATTTCATGGGCAGGATGAAGGAGGCAGCAGTGAGTCTAAGGAGAACGCTACATCACCTGCTATGCAACGTGTGTGAGAAGAGGTTGGGAGAAAAGACAAAGCACTGCAGTGACAGCATTTCTGCTTTCTTGCCGGAGTACTGAGATGCCTCTGTGTGTGCATGTGGATGGCTTTGCAGAAAGTGGTTTTCCCGAGGGCAGGTGAAGGTAGAGAGAACTAAGTCATTGCTGACAGGCAGCACTGCTTGAGGACACTGTGCTCTGAGAGGATCATTTTAGAGTTTTAGAGCAGGGATAAGTACAAATCCCCCATCCTTTCAGAAACAGACATTACACAATAGTACACCATCACCTCCCCAGTGTAAATGAGATTTAAATATATAAAAATGGATACATCAAAAGTTGAAGGGGCAGCACGTTTCAGGCCAGCAAAAGCTGACACTTTAGGATACATGTGTTGAAAGTGTTCTAAACAACCAAGAATTACAGGATCAGAGATGGTTCTGGGCCAGGCGACTGAAGGGGCTGCAGCAGGAGATGTTAGCATGGCAGGGTGTCACTGAGTGCTGGTAGCTCTGTGGCTGTTGTGATGCTCACTGGAGACCTGTGGCTCTGCAAAAGAGAGGACTAGCTCTTCAAACAGCTGTATCCATCCTCAGACTGATAGGAGAGCCAGTAAACAGATAAGAACTGTTTCCAGGAAGGAGATGTAAAATCATTCTTGTTTCACATTCAGTGGCACTGAACATGGTCAGGGTCTGCTGGTTTCAGCTTAGGGAGCAGAGAAAGAACATGATGCCGCATACAGGGACACAGCACTGCTACTGTTGAAACATCCCCACTGCATCACTGCAGCACACACGGTTCCCCTGCAGCATCTTACCTCCTGCTTGTTTGTTTGGGAACGGTCAGTTTGCCTGCAGATCAAGTCAGCTCCCATTTCTGAGAATGAAACCAGTGTTCATGATTACCATTTGGCTGGGGGTTTGTGCAAGAAATTTGTCCTGTTTTGCCTCCTATCAGAAGAGGAGCTGGTTCCAGTTCCTCTTGAGAAGGGTTTGGGAAAGGTGTGGGTTTGGGGTTTTTCCTCTCTTCAGCAGGTTGGAAAGTGACACAAGGCCCAAAAACCCTTGGTCAATGAGAAAGCCTAAAATAGAATCCCAGACTGATTTGTGTTGGAAGGGACCTTAAAGCCCATCCAGCTCCAACCCTTGCCACGGGCAGGGACACCTTCCACTAGAGCAGCTTGCTCCAAGCCCT